>QFDD01006723.1:0-13599 GCA_006871305.1 Vachellia collinsii
GAAGTTTCGCTTAGAGTTTCGTTAGAACTCGAGTTCCGTGAAATAAAACTCGAGTTTCGAAAGGCAAACTTCTTTTAAACTCAAAACTTCCAGTAGAACTCGAGTTTTATATAAAAGTTATGTTTTAAATTTCTTATAACTTGAAGTTTCATGAAGGATAACTCGAGTTTCGAAGAACAAAAACGCTGGAATACAAAACTTTCAGAAGAACTCGAGTTACAATGAAAGTTATGAATTGAAAACCTTCAAAACTTGAAGTTTTGACAAATGAAACTCGAGTCTCGAAGAGCACGAAACATTTTAGCTTTCTGGAACTCCTGGAAACCCGAGTTATGAACTTTACAACTCAAGTTTTATCAAAACTCTTATTCAAAATCGAGTTTCAACAAGAGTTATGAGATTTTTCTCTTTGAAAATTCTTCTATAACTCGAGTTTTTAGGAGACAAAACTCGAGTTTCACCTTCTGACAGTTACGCAGCGTGACAGTCGGCTTTTTCATTAAATGCAATCTTTCTCTTCTCATGCAACGATTATTTGAATTTCACCTACCATCATAAATGATCATCTACTTCATTTATTAACAGGGAAAGAGATTCAGATTGCCAAAACAAAAGGAAGATTCAACGGGAGAATTTTCATAGAATCAAATCACTACTGTCAGGAACTTTCAGAGGCATTCAATGCATCGAAGTGAAAAGAAGAGTTTGGGTCAAACGGAATTATAAATGTCTCTAACGGACATTTATTCTCTTCACCTATAAAAAGGCAAAGCATTCAAGTCTTTAAATAGACACATACGCATATACACGAACACGCATTCATTACACTTCAGCTACTCTGTTTTCATATATTCCTTGTTGAGCTTCAGTGTTTATAATCAATTCTCAAAAGGGAGAATACTGTTGACTGTATTCAATTTGTGAGAGTTGTTCAAGGTCGGAGTACCTTGTGTCGATTTAGACACGAGCAAAAGTGTCTGGGGTTTAGATTGAGTTAAGAAGGGGGAGAGTCCTTCTTGTGATTGATTGTAATCCTTTTTAAGATTAGTGGATTGAGAAAAGCTCAGAGGAATCTGAGGACTGGACGTAGGTCAAGTGGACCGAACCAGGATAAATCTCTGTGTTGATTTCTTTCATACTCTGTTTTACATCTCACGTTTGCGAAAATTTTATTAAGACTAATTCACCCCCCCTCTTGGTCAAATCCGATCCTAACATTTTTTGTTTTTGATTTCTGCAATCATGTCCAGTACTCCTTCTAACTCTGATGCGTCTATGAAGAGTTTCCCCTTCAAGTCAAGCTCTATTGTTGATAGCTTATCCACTCTCTCTCTCGATCATAAGTACAAGGAGGAGGAGGCCTTCCAGCCCTTTGTACAACGTACATAAGGGAGTGGAGCCATCCAATCCGAATCTTCTCAGTCTTGCCTGACAGAAGAGTAATTGGGTAGCCTCCATAGTAACTTCACCATTTCTCCCACGGTAGAGATCAGAGTCCCGCTGTTAGAGAGTCCATAAGTACGTCCATCCAGGGGTGGACAAGCTTGTTTGTTGAAGTCTTTCTCTACAATGAATGTATCCTATTGCCTCCTCTGCTTTGTGCTCTATGAGTCTATTTTGACGTGGTGCCTACTTAGTTAATGGCCCATGTATGGCGGATCGTCATGTCAATAGAGGCCTTTGTCCTAGGGAGGCAAAACTTGCGGTTCACAATCACCAAACTGATGTACTCCTACTATCCAGCCAAGAAGAAGGATAGGCTCTTTACCCTTACCCCACGTCCAGGATCCTTACCCCTGATTCTAGGTGACCAGATCAATGACAGAGGCTAGGAAGAATGTTGGGTCTTCATGCTGTCTTGCCATTTGGTCATTAACTATTCGGGCGTCTAGTGGTTATGGAATGATGCAGGTGAGTCTTATATCTCATGTGTCGATTTCTTTGTCTTCCCATTATGCTTAGGATGAACTATTTGTTAGTCTTATTTGCAGCATCCCCTAGTAAAGTCAGGCTGGGGGCTTAATGACGCAAGCATCTAGATCGTCCTCTATGAGACTAGGGAGGATAGGGATTTTCTTCAACTTTTGAAACTTGGCGAGATCCCTAATGCTAAGGTTATATTGCTTGGTGCACCGTCAGTCTTAGGGTTTGATGACGTGCGTTAAATATTGTGCATTTCATTTGCAGTTTGAGTGGTCGTGAAGAGCAAAATCACACCCTCTATGGGTAGGGTCACCCTACCCTTAGTGCTAAGGAGATAAGAGCCCTGCTATGTCCCATCGAGGCAAGGCCAAAGATGAGGGCCCATCTTGTCACTGTCACCATGCCCATGGTACCTAAAGCCATCCATTATCACCTGGCCCTGCTCCCTTTGTCATGCTTTTCAATCCCATAGTTAAGGCTATAGTTGAGCCATCTGGTGAGGCTACAACTGAGTCTTCCAAGAAGAGGACGATGGAAGATGGCAGGATGATCATGCCTGTCAACAACGTGTAGCCGGTAGGTCTACTTGTACTTAAGGATACATTAGGTGCTATCCCATTGCTTCATCCCCACTCCTTGGAATGTGACTGTGAGGCCATGTTAGCCTACGATTGTGAGAAGGTTGTTGATGATACCTTGGTTCAGCTAACACAAGTAAGTGACATTTTGGGTGATTCATGTATGTTTGTAACTTAGTTGCACTTAGTATGTGTGCGAATTGTGTCGTAGGGTCTGATGAATACCGTCATCCTTTCTCACAAGCTCATAGAGATTAGTGGTCGCTTGGCTAAGGTTGAGGAAGAGAGGGACATGCTTCACAAATGGGTGAGCTCTAAGGAGGCAAAGAATGCTTGCATTCAAGACCTCATGTGTTCCCAGATGGATGCCTTGGCGATCACAGATCAAAGCTTGGAGTGGGTGAAGTTGGAGGTGAGTGAGCTTTGTAAGAGGCTAGCTTGGTGATTGTCAATCGAGATGTCCTGAACATAGAGGTCAAGGCTCTAAAGGAAGACATCTGGGCCATGAAGATAGAGGCATACATTCGGGTAAGGGCTCATGCCTTGTGGGAGCATCAATAGGGGATGTCCTCTCACTGGAACTTGGAGGAGACTGTCGCCCCAGGCTACTTGCAATCATACCTTTGAGCCTAACTTGCTCGAGGATGTGGCCTCAACCACTAGGGCAACTGGGGCCAAGGAGATGATCTATGTGGGACTTGTCGACAATCCGATGGCAACAGAGGTGGTCGAGGGAGCTGATTGATACCAATATTTACATGGTTTTCCTACCTATTTTTGGGAATTTTGTGACACTTTTACCCTGTCTTGCGTGCGTTTAGGCCTCTTTCATCTACATCAATCCATGCATTGTATATTTACTGACACAAGGGGAAAAGGAGTGCATTATCTCATTCAACTGTACATGCCTTTGCATTTCAGTGTTTGATTCTTTAACAAGTCTCTTTGTTTTTATTACAGCCATTTGGAGGAGATCTCAAGCCCAATAATGAGTATTGAAGGAGCTACAGTCCATTGAAAGGAAGGAATGCAAGTAGAAGGTGCCACTGTGCCCCTTGAGTCTCGACTATACCTAATAGGTTGTGACTTAGAGGTAATCTCATAGGCTGTGTTGATCTATCAAGGTGTGACTAATTATATTAATGTCATGACTTACACATGTTCAAGTCGTGACATAAGGAATGTGAAGTCACGACCTCATAGTGTGAAAATGTTTACATGGTTTACATGGTTTTCCTATCTAATTTTGGGCATTCTGTAACTCTTTTACCCTGTCTTGCATGAAATTGAGCCTCTTTTGCCTATATCAACCCATGGATTGCAAAAAACACTAACACAAAAGGGAAAAGGGGTGAATTATCTCTTTTATCTGTATATGGCTTTGAATTTCAGCGTTTGATTCCTTAACAAGGCTCTCTACTTCTTTGTAGGTATGTGAAGGAGACGCTCAAGCCCGAGGATGAGTTGGAAGGAGCTAGAGTTCGTTGAAGGGAAGAAATTTGCAAATAGAATGCAACTGGGCCTATTTAGTCATGACCATAAATAATAGGTCATGACTTTGATGCAACTTCAAAGGTTGGCTTGACCTTAGATGTCACGACCTACTGTAATTAAGTCATGACCGTACTATTATTAAGTCGCGACATCATTGTTGAAAATGCAGCTATGTTTTTTAGATTAGGTTAGCAGCCTTCTGCACACAAAAAGGGGAAGCCACCACAAAATTAGACCTATTCTGCATATTTGGAGAATCCTATAGAAGCCATTGTTCTCTCTAGGAAGCAGCCACTAATCCCTACTCACCCCCCTTCCATTTTTCCAACACCTCCCTTCATCTCCCACCATTCCAAACCATCCTACCCTCCTTCATCACTCTTTCCTTCACACTTCCATCTCCATTTTCACCTCTCCCATGGAAGAAAACCATTGTAATTGCAGCCGCGTTCTTGCAGCTATGAGAGGCTAAACCTTTAGCCTCTTGGTGATGTTTAGCCTCTTGGTGATGAAGAACAAGGCTTGAGCTCTGGGATTCATTGGGGACTATTCCTAGTCTAATATTGTATTTGAACATTTGTAGAGATTTCTAGATTTAGAGGTTTCTAGTGTTATGTGAATTGTGTTTACAAATTTTGTAATCCTTCTATTGGACTATGTAATCGGATTGGATGCTATTTTATATTGATTAGCATATATATATTTGATTTGATCCTTTGTGTTCACCTAGTTATCAATGATTATTCGTGGTTAGTTGTTCATTGGGTTTCTATGATTGTGATTGCAATCTATTGAGTACATGAATATCATTCATCCTTTTACATTTTGAGTGGTATTTAACAATGTTTTAAGAAATGTTCATTAACTTGGATTCAAGTGAACTGCATTAATTAAATCATTGGATCTAAGTGATTGCTTAGGGTTCCTCAATTTGGCTTAGAAGGATTAATCTCTCATGTGACAGTTAGAGCAAGGAAAGCTGAGTTTCCATCACTGAGAGTCTGTTTCTCATACATTCCCTTTAATCCAAAGCACACTTTAAATTATCAAAAAGATAAAAAATATTTTACTACTCACATTTCCTGTGTTTTGGATCACAGCTTTCATTTACTGAATCAAAACCCCCCTTTTCACCCAAGTTTAGCATGTTTTTAACAACCAATTTAGACTAGGATAGCCAATAAATCGCTCCTCGAGAATAATGCTTGGTTGCCCACTATACTACATTATTTTGGGTGCAATCATTTTGTATTGAATCGGAAGGCGACAAAACTGTGTCAGATCAATAGCGTCGTTGCTGGGAAGCCAAGGATTTGGTTCCCTAGTAAATGGTTATTATCACCATTGTTGACTTGGGTCGATTCTCGTTGAGTTTTAGACTTAGCATTCAGCTTTTGACATTGCATAGCATACAAAATTTTACAGAAATACAAACAAACATTGTAGTTTTCTTTGATACTTTTGCATCTGCACCTTTGCACAACATCTTGCATTTATTCTTACCTGATCCTAAGTACTTGGGAAATTGCTGCAAGGTTTTAAACTATTTATGCATAGCTATTAGCATTTGGCCAAGTAACTTGGTGAGTTTTGAATTTTTTGTGGGGAGCAGCTCCAGCACCTTTGTAAGTCGCAACATCCTATAATTCTTGTCGTGACCTACAGCATTTTCCTCTCCAGGGATTGCTCTCGGTACATTTTTAGTCATGACTTGTCACATTTAAGTCGCAACTTGAGTGCTCTATTTCAACAAAAAATTTTCTAAGTGTTCATTCTTGCTTCTCAGGTGCCCTCAGTACACTTTTAGTCGTGACTTTAGTGAACTTTGTCACCAAAAATCATTCTAACTATCCAGGAATGCATTCATCTTGCCTTTGCACATACTTTTGAGAGTGTACAACACTAACTACACCTCAAACTCACTGAGCACTATTAGAATTCACTGAGTTTGCATTTAGCTGGATTCAAATACTTGGTACATATCAGTTTTGGCTGCAATTTTCTTAGAATTTTACTTGTGCATAATTTTCAAAGTGCTTGTATGTGGAGAGGGCATAGAGAAATACAACACCCAACACACCCACTTTCCATAATCTTCACCATTCATCCAGTGAGAGTGAGGAAGTAGAAGAGGAAATCATGGCTGAAATACCCCCACCCGTTGGTCTTGGGAATCGTAATGGAAATAATAATAGACCTAATAATGGGAATGGTCATGAAGACCAAGGAGAGAATAATGGACACAATAGAATTAATGACCCACCAAGCACTAGTAGAAAAATGTTAATCTAAACCGTCTTTTTTAAACCGCACATAGAGGGTAAGGTTTAAAAAAATGACCAGTGCCATTTTTGTAAATAAAAGTTCAAAATTTAAATATTTTAGACCATACCTATGAGGTGCGGTTTAAAAGTAAACAATTCTAAACCGCACCATGTGGGTGGTGCGGTTTAGAATATTGAATATCTAAACCTCCTAGAAGAGCATTTGGTCCATTATTTCTACAATGGGCTCCTAACCTATGATGCTCAAGTTTTGGATGCCGCTACAAATGGTTCAGCAGAGAATATGGAGCCCAGGGCTACATGGGAATTGATTAGGACTTTTGCTCTGAACCAACAACATGCAAGCCATAGAGACCTCAGGGATCACAAGCTTGTCAAAGATCTTCTTTTGGTGAAACTTGATCAAGATATGTCAAAACTTACAAGCACAGTTGAGAGCTTGCGACCCACAAAACCTCAATCGCTTGTTATGGTAGCTTCCACTTGTGGGGAGTGTGATTCCTCTATGCACCTCACCAAAAAATTTCCCAAGGCTGGTGGAGGACGTTAATGCTCTATACCAAGGAAGAGATGGGCAATATTCACAAAGAGATCCCTACTTTAACACCTACAACCAAGGGTGAAGAGATCATCCTAACTTTAAATGGGGTGGGGGAACCAACAGACCCACTTAATTCCAAGGTGGGCAAGGAAATCAATTTCATTAGGTTGGTGCTTTATCAAGTGGCTACCAAGGTCATTCTTGACATGCAATGCCCACATCGAATAACAACATGGTTCATCAGTAGCCCCTTAGAGTAGATGAAACTTCTCAACTTCTGAAAAGCATGGTAGCACAAATGACAAATATTGGCTCTATCATCGCAATTTTGCAAGGGATGCAGAAGCATAACTCTAAAGTTAACAAAAAGATGGAAGTGCCTACGTTGAAGAATGGTGAGATCACAAGTCACTTGATCCAACTATCCAACATTGTCCCTAACATGCAAGCCAAGATTGGGGGTAGTATTCCATCCAACACTATGATAAACCCCAAATCCCTCAATGCTATACCCTAAGAAGTGGAAGGACAATGCACTTTGAGGATGAAAGAGATGTAAAGCTTGAATTTGGTCAATCGATAGCTAGCCCTCCACTCTCTCCAATCAGATTAGGGAAATATGAAAGATCCAAGGAGGAGGAGCTCATGCTAAAGAAAAAAAAATACAAGGGGAAGAAACCATACAAGTAGAAGTTCAGGTGCCTGAAGCCAAACCTGATGAAAGAACACAAGAAGATGACAACATAATAGTAAGGGCATCCTATAAGGACAAGCAAAGGGAAGATAGTGTGGAGTCAAGCATGCAGGGAGCCTTTAACCTTGAAGGTAAGGAGGTAACTTCTAAGAACCTCCCTTTCCCCAAAGCTTTCTTTGCTAGTAAAAGGAAATCTGATTCTAAATTTGCAAATGACATCTATACATTGTTTAACAAACTTGAAATCAATATGCCTATGGTTTAGTTTCTAAAGGGGAATCCTAAATTCATTAAATTGCTTAAAGAAATATGAGATGACAATCAAAGATTTAGGCCCTTAGAACAAATTCAAGTTAGTTCCAATGTGTCTTCCCTCTCTAAGGCAGAATTACCAGTAAAATGCCAAGCCCTGGGATCCTACACCATCCCATACACCATAGGGAAAGTTTACATTAAGGGAGCGTTGCTGGATCTAAGGGTTGCAATTAATGTCATGCCTTGGTCAGTTTATTCAGCCTTAGGTATCAATGGTCTCAAAGACACCAGTGTAGTGCTACAACATTAGGTACCTTAGGGGGATCAAAGAGGATATCCTAGTTTTGGTTAAGGACCTGGTGTTCCCCGCTGATTTCTATGTGCTGGACATGTCTAATGAATTAGTTGATGAAAGCACCCATATCCTTGGGAGAGACCCTTCCTCCAAACCTCTAAGGCTATCATAAGCATGAAACATAGTTGTATCATGATGGAGGTAGGGGATCATGTGGTCACATTCAACATGAATGAAGCCACTTGGTATCCTTTTGATAATACTGCCTTTATGGGTTTGAATGTGTAACACCATCCTTAGCTTACTTCATTTTATATTAGAGACCAATTATGAACCATTCTAAGGCCTTCCAATGCTTAGGATTAATTAACCAAGTGAAATTTTAGAACTTTGCACGAGTTACTGTTCACTTGGTAAATTCTGAAATTTTGGCCGACTTTGAAAATTCATAACTATTCTAGAAAAATCAAAATTGAGTGATTCAAGTCTCTAAATGAATCTTATTAAGTTTCCCTACAAGGGAAAAATATATCAATTTGTTCAATTCCTTGACCAATTAATACAGTTTATTACATAAATAAACACTGTTCATTTGATCATTTTCATTTTCTTTTTCCAGATTTTTCCTCCAACTTTGGACCATTATAAAGTTTTCCATGTGGAGTGAAACGTTCTCCTTCCTTAAATTTCTTGGATGTTACATGGAGTATTTAATTGGAAAAGTTCAAGTCATTTGGACTTGATTTGCTCAGATTCCTCACTACCTCAACTTAAGTAATTGTTAAAGGTATTGGATCATTTGACATTCATTTAGCATGCTTATTTCTTCCCTCTCTATGCATTTATCATCATGGTATAATGAACTAGCATGCTTTATATGTCTACACAGCACATATCAAATATTTATCTTTGTAGGGGTTTGGCATACATTTATCCAAAATTTAACATAATTCAATAATCATACATGTGCACCCCTTTCTTTTCAAAAGTGAAAACCACCCACCTTAGCCTTCAATCTCTTTACTTGCACTTCTTGGACTTGACCTAAAAGGGGTTGTTTTTGGCAGAATGAGATTCATGGAATCTCAATAGCAAATAACTCTAACTATCACATCAACATGCATAGTTATTATTGTGCAATAATACAAGCCATGAATTTAAACATGTATTACTAACCTTAAGTGCCATACATTCACACTTTGCCAAGGCATATCATCATCATCATCAAGCATCAAGAAAGAACTTGCATGTTCATATAACACTTAAATAACATTAACATGGCAATTACACAATCAACAATTAATGGCAATGTAAATGTAAAAGTTAGAGAATTTGCTACCTTTATTCTTTAACTTTTCCTTGACTTTGGACTTGAACTTATAAATTTCCTTCTTACTTGTCACAATCTTTCCTTGCCAATTTCAATTCCTACAAATAATATAATGCAATTGGCATTAATAATAAGCCATAAACGATGCATTATAATATTCAAAACCTCACTAAAATCTCTCTTGAACTTTAAGGGTCCTAAAGCCCTTAACTTTGCCAAAATTGAATCAAATGCTTCCAAAATTGTTTCCTCACTTATACCCTACACAATTTTGCCTTCTAAATCCATTGGAAGCATCAAAATCACCAAAATCACTATTTTTCTATCACTTCCCCTGCAGCACGAAAATTTTCCAAAAATTGGGAAAAATGTGATTTTTCAACTTCTACCTTCACATACATGCATAATCACATTCCTTGATCATTTTCCCATCATTTAACATCACAAAATCATTCCTTCCCTTGCATGAACAGTGTCAACCAGCAGCCATGAACAGTGACTTCATGCCAAAAATTCCATACAAGATCAAATCAACTCAAACAAACTACCAATAAATTCCAAATCATGCATAGATTGATTTCCTAGCAACTATTTCATCTAAATCTCACTCCTTCTCATTTTTCTCTCTCTAAAACCTAACTTTGCAGCAGCCAAATACTCCATGTTCAACCAAATAAAACCAAACAAATGGAAGAGGAGTGGTATAAATCATGAAATATAAGGGATTTCATGCATTGATCCACTCTTACCTTGAAGTTTGGGCTTGAAATTTATCCTTTCCTTCCTCTTCTTCACCTCACAACCTCTCTCTCTGTTCTTTCTGGTTTCTGCACGAAAATGGGCTATTTGGAGGCCATGAAATACTTAATTTTAAAGTTTTAACATGTGTTAATTAGTATGGGACCCACTTGGACTGATAAAGTATCTTTATACTGATATCTTCTACCACTTGTCTACGATATTTTGTCTCTCTTTTCCCCTTGAAATATGGCTATTACAAGTGGCAAGTTCATGGCCCCACAACTTTCTTTACAAGAACTTTAAGTTCCATAAGATTACTTTACGACATCGAAATACTTTTCGGCAAACCCCTAATCACTTGACCGGTTTAGGGTCATTAAAAATGCCAAAAATTCATATGATACTTCAATGATTTTTCTTTCCTCATTTTTCTTCTAGAATTGTGTTTAATTAATTTTTGAAGAAAATCCAATTTCGGGGGTTTTCCGGGCCTTTTCTTTTCGATAGAGAAATCTGCTTCTGACTTTCTCTTGAGAACAATTTTATAAAATACTAGAATTTCTGAGCTATTTCTCCTTGATATGAGATCAGATATCTAAGGCCTCTATGTATTTTAAATAATTATTTTTGACTAATTATTTATTAAACAGCCAAAAATTAAATGACCTTTAAAATTCCCGTGAAGGTTATTTTGGTCATTTTAGCTCTAACCAGGCCTCAATTACTAATCAGTAAATTTTTCTCTATCCAATGGTGTCCTAAAAATTTTTATGATATTTTGATCATACTTTGTCTAAAATACCCTTGGACTTGCACTTATTTACCAAATTGCCCTTGAATTCCTTAAATGGCGATTTAGTCCCTCGAATTCCAAAATTTCACTTGGGTCCCTATTTCAAATATCACCTTGGCTCCTTAAATTCACCAAATGACACTTTGGTTTCTTACTTTTTCAGAATGACCACTTTGCCCTTACCTTTTATACTCTTGGCAAAAATGGCATTTTTACTCTTCCTTTCCTTTCCTTTCGTCCTCTGATTCTGTAACTATTCTTTAGCTATATCCAGTTATCGAAAACCTGGATATTATAGAATGACCTTAATTTAGCTGTTGAGCAAGTGAGGGATAAGCATGAAATGAACATGCATGATGGTTGTCATATGAGTTCACCTAAATTGCTTGATGCCTCTTCTAAGTTCGTTGAGTCCACTGAACATGAATTATCCTTAAGTGCATATGATGCATATTTTGACTCTCTTCTGTTTACTCATTTTCCAACTCTTGCAATAATGATGTGTCATGAGTTAATTCTGTAGAAATTGACAGCATGGTTCTTGGGCCTCAAGATATTTCTTTCCTTTCAATTTTGAGTCTTTGTCTACATTCACAAATGACATTACTTAAGAGGTTATTTTGAAGTCAAAGCTTTTAACTTGAAGGTCAATTAGCATTGGGTAATTAGGACGGAGTTTGCATTTGGAATTTATGGAGTAAGATATGAAACTTTGAAAAATTCAAATGTCAAGAAAGATAAATAATGCAAAGGGTTAGAGTTTGAAAAGGGAGTGAGATTTAAATCCTATTGAAAATATTTTATACATATAGTTGATATATTTTTATATGTATATACAATATCTAGGATTAGACACTTGCCCAAGCTCACCAAGAAAAACAAGGAAGAAGGAAATTTGGAGAAGGCAAAATGAAAATGAGAATGGAAGCTTGGGTAATGAAGCCCCCTAGTATGGGAAGAAAAGAAAAGGCAAGAGAAAGCTAATAAAGCTTAAAGGTAGCAACTTTACCCATTCTTGCATTTAAGTTGTGTTTATATTTTGTTATGCTTCCTAGCTTGCCATGAGTTGAATAGTTATTTTATCTTGAACATGTTTAATGATTAATTGAATTGTTTCATGGCCATGATCAACAATTCTATATTTTAAGTGCATGTTCTTGGTACATATAAGCCTTGGCAATGTGATGCGACAATGCCACTTGTTAATTAGTAAATAATGGAAGTATAACTTGATTGTTTGAATAGTAATTGTTTGCTACTAGGATTCTTTGAATCTTACCCATCAATAACTAACCATGCTAGGTTACAAGCTTCCAAGAGAAAAGTGAATGCAAGAGGCAAAGCATAAGTAAAACAAGAGAGATAAGCTTCTATAGTATTGTTTTGCTGCAAGTTATTAAATGTATAACAATTTTTGTAAGTGGTGTAAATTCAATATGAGGCCTTGACATGTACATATGATATATTTTGATAAATGATAAGTGATTGTATGCCTAAGTATGGCCTTGAAAGTATGATTTTAAGATGCATGATCATACTATCCAGATTGAGTAGTTTTCAAGATATGACTAATGTTTGATTCATTAAAGTAGAGTAAATGATTTCTATTGCCCATGATAATTTTTATGGATGAAGTAGACACATGTAGCTTCCTATCAAGTCCAAAATGAGATTAGTTAAAGCACTATAGATTAAGTTATGAATTTTTAAAGTTGAGGCACAAAGTGTGTTAGTAAAACAAAGAGGGTTTAGTAAATTAATAAACTGTAGTAACTGTCATATTTTAGGGCTAAGATAATATTTTTCTCATATAAAGGACTACAAGAGCTTTCAAACGAATTTTAGAGTGCTTGCATACGATATTTCTAGAATTAGTTATGATTTTCCAAAGTTGGACTGAATTTGAAAATACCAATGAATAGTAACCCAATGACCAAGATGAAAGTTTTTAATTCATGGGCTTTAATTATTTATTCGCCTGAACCATAATGCTTCCGAATGTGTGAAGTGGACCTAAGGCAACCGAGCCACCTCGAATTGCTACAAAATAATTTCCAAAATTCCAACTTACTAACTGCAACTAGAATAGCAAAATGGAATTAAGGGTGATAAAAACAAATGCTTAATTGTAACTCTTAAATTCAAAATAACAAAATTAAAGCTAGCAAGAGATAATATGATCCAAGATTCTAAGCTACCTTAGAAAATCACAATATACTAACTCCAAAATCAATATAAATGTCATACCACAACATTACAATTGAAATTGAAAGCTATAATAAGTCCAATATCAAATGCTAAACAATAATCCAGTCCCAATAATCTCCAAATGTAATTAGATTAAACAATACAAATTATTCCAATAATTAGAAAAACTATCCTAAGACTTAGGAATTGTTAAACAATTAATGGATAGGAAATTAAAGTAACTAAAACTCCCCTTTGAAGACCCAAGCTCCTGCCATTGTTGTTGAATTAGAGAATTAGAGAATGCTAGCCAAGATTTGCCATGGAAAATCCCAACATCATGCTACGGACCGATGGAAGAATGGTGAAATAGTGAGGAATGGAAGAGGAAGAAGATAAGTTTTGGGATGGAGGAGTAAGGGTGGTGTGGTGAAGATGAAAAATGGTGAAGAGCTTCTGCAAATGTGCGCAGCTGCTGGCTGT
>QFDD01006724.1:0-13233 GCA_006871305.1 Vachellia collinsii
AAATATTTTATTATATAAAAATTATAAAAATATACTGTACGACAATGCAACTAATAAAAAAAAAGCCTATGAATAGTTTCACGTCTTTTTAATAGCTTGAAATTCCAAATTAATACCCTATTTTTTAGTTAAATCATTACACTATTGTAAATTTAAGACAAATTTAAATTCAAAACGTAGACTATAGTAAGCAATTAGTTGAACTTAAAAAAAATTAATTAATGAAAGTTATTTTATTAGGAGGAAGATTCAAAATGTATGTCACAAATATTTTATTGTATAAAACTTATGAAAATATACTGTACGACAGTGCAATTAAAAAAAATAAAAAGCCTATGAACAGTTTCACTTCTTTTTAATAGCTTGAAATTCCAAATTACTACCCAATTTTTTAGTTAAATCATTACACTATTGTAAATTTAAAATACAAAATGTATACTATACTAAGCAATTTGTTGAACTTAAAAAAATTTATTAATGAAAGTTATTTTATTAGTTAAGAAGATTCAAAATGTCTGTACCAAATATTTTAATGTATGAAACTTATGAAATATACAATAAGACAATGCAACTCAGGAAAAAAAAGATCCTATTAATAGTTTCAAGTCTTTTTAATAGTTTCAAATTCCAAATAACTACTATTTTTTAGTTAAATCGGTGCACTATTGTAAATTTAGTGTAAATTTATAATACAAAACTTAGACTTCAGTAAGCAATTTGTTGAACTTAAAAAAATTTATTAATGAAAGTTATTTTATTACTTAAGAAGATTCAAAATGTATGTACGAAATATTTTATTATATAAAACTTATGAAAATACACAATACTACAATGCAACTCATGAAAATAAAGAGCCTATGAATAGTTTAACGTGTTTTCAATAGCTTGAAATTCCAATTTACTACCCTATTTTTTAGTTAAATCATTACACTTTTGTAAATGTAATGTAAATTTAAAATACAAAACGTAGACTCTAGTATGCAATTTATTGAACTTAAAAAAATTTATTAATGAAAGTTATTTTATTAGCTAAGAAGATTCAAAATGTATGTCACAAATATTTTTTTTGTATAAAACTTATGAAAATAAACTACACGACAATGCAACTCATGAAAATAAAGAGCCTATGAATTGTTTCACGTCTTTTAAAAAGTTTAAAATTTCGAATTTCTACCCTATTTTTTAGTTAACTCATTACACTATTGTAAATGTAATGTAAATTTAAAATACAAAACATAAACTCTAGTAGGCAATTTATTGAACTTAAAAAAATTTATTAATGAAAGTTATTTTATTAGTTAAGAAGATTCAAAATGTATTCGCAAATATTTTATTGTATAAATTTTATAAAAAATACTGTACGACAATGTAACTAATAAAAAAAAAGCCTATGAATAGTTTCACGTCTTTTTAATAGTTTGAAATTCCAAATTAATACCCTATTTTTTAGTTAAATCATTACACTATTATAAATTTAATGTAAATTTAAAATACAAAACGTAGACTATAGTAAGCAATTAGTTGAACTTAAAAAAAAATTATTAATGAAAGTTATTTTATTAGGTAAGAAGATTCAAAATGTAAGTCACAAATATTTTATTGTATAAAACTTATGAAAATATACTAGACGACAATGCAACTCATGAAAATAAAGAGCCTATGAATTGTTTCACGTCTTTTTAATAGCTTGAAATTCCAAATTACTACCCTATTTTTTAGTTAAATCATTACACTATTGTAAATTTAAAATACAAAACGTAGACTATAGTAAGCAATTTGTTCAACATAAAAAAAATTTATTAATGAAAGTTATTTTATCAGGTAAGAAGATTCAAAATGTATATCACAAATATTTTATTGTATAAAATTTATCAAAATATACTGTTCAACAATGCAACTAAAAAAAACAAAAAAGCTTATGAACAGTTTCACGTCTTTTTAATAGCTTGAAATTCCAAATAAGTACTATTTTTTAGTTAAATCGGTACACTATTGTAAATTTTATGTAAATTTATAATACAAAACGTAAACTATAATAAGCAATTTGTTGAACTTAAAAAGTGGAATATCTCATGTCTACACATGATAAGATCGTGGTGTTCATGCGGTTTATTCACTCCCTCTTTTATTAGTTGAAAAGCCTCAAAACTATCATTCTTTATCAACATCTTTCTGTATCCACAATCCCATGCACGTCACACGCCCATAAGGCAAGCCCATAACTCAACAAATAATGCATCACCTCGCCCAATGTTTAGCAAGAATGCCTCATGTAGTACCCCCTGTTGATCCCTTATAGTACCTCCACAACTTGCTTGTCCTGTCGCAAAACAAGCATCAACATCAACATGCACCTTTGCCCATATTTCAGATGTTAGCGTGTTCTCCAAAGATTCCACGCTCCTCGACCCTCGAATGTTGGATTTCCTCAGTGTTTTTTTTTTTGTTATGAAGCTTTGAGGCATTGCATTCGCCTGTCCATGGAGCTGATCAATGGTCTGGTTTGAATTATCAAATATTCGTTCATTCCTTCTTTTCCACAAAAGCCAGCAAAGTAGCCCAAAACGCTTCCTCCAGTTGTCCTTTATCATACCAACCATTACATTTATATTGAACAAAATCCAACTCCAGAGATTACAGCTGAAGAAAGAATCTATGTAGCATGGGTTAATAATGGATAACCATAGATTTTTAACCAGGGGACAATCTCGAAGCACATGAAGGGTGTCCGATTTCTCATGCTTACACCAAATACAAGTCGCAGTGCTACACATGCCACAACGCATCCGTTCATGGTTCATTAGCATTCAGTTCTTAAGCATAAGCCATAAAAAGGATCTATAACGTTGAGGTATTTGTATCTTCCATAATTTACTCCATATGGTGCTAGGCAACACTTCATCATGATAGATTATTAACCAATAGATTTTTCTTTATAGCTTCCTTGACAATGTGCTTCGGTTTTTTTCAACCTCTTTCCAGAGAACTCTATATTGTTTGATCTACCATCTTGATCGGTGCCTCTAATAACATTTTCTGAATATGTCCAGACTACCTTAAACGATTTTACCATTTTCTCTTTGATAGATGTCATTCAAACTTCTATATGAATTTGATCACTACGAATCCTATCCATTTCAGTATGATCACAAATCCATCTCATCATTCTCATCTTGGCTACCTCCTTTATGCTTATATTGTCCCTTTAAAGCTTAACATTAACTACCATATAGCATTGATAGCCTCATAATAGTGCAATGATAATTTCCTTTTACCTTATTAGTTACTTTCTAATCACAAATAACTTTAGTAATTTGCCTCCATTTACACCATCCATCTTTCATTCTATAATAATATCACCATCAACTTCACCATCTTTTCGTATAATTAATTCCATATATCTAAACTTTATCACTTGTGGGATGGTTTGATCTCCCAGTATCACCTCCAAATCATCTCTAACTAGTCTCGTGTTGAAATTGCAATGCTTATATTTTAGGGATCTCTTGATTTAACCAAGAGAATTATATCATCGGTAAGAAACATGCTTTTAGGGATCTCTTCTTTAGTAAGCTCAGTCAAAACTTCTAGAACTAGATTAAATAAATAGGGCTCATAGATAATCCATAATGCATTCCAATCTTTATAGAAAAGTCATTTGTCTTACCTTTAGGAGTTTTAACATTAGATATTACCCATCGTACATAATGTCCTTGATGACTTTAATATATGTTGAACGCACTCCTTTCTTTTCTAAAGTTGCCACAAAGGACATCTCCTGGTACACCGTTATCAGCTTTTTCCATGCCAATGAAATCCATATGCATATTTCTTTATTTGCTTTGATACTTTTCCATTAACCCCCTTGAACATATTATTAAAGAATTATGAAATAAAATTTATATTTTATCTAGTAAAAAATAGAAAAAAAATGTGAAGTAATCTTTTGAACTCTATTAAGATAGAAAATAGAAGGATATAAAGTCTATATGTTGATTCATAAAAAATGGAAATATCATATGTTAATTTATATATATTATAATCCAGAATATATATATTTAACATCATGTAACAGAATTATATTAGATTATTTTACTGGATTGAGCCCAATCCTTTTCTAAAATTTTTTTCACGGGGAAAAAAAAATGAGCGCGTGATGAATCTGAATCTCACACAGGCTTCCAGCGTGTGCAGGACTGCGGAGTCCACAGCAGTCTTCTCATTCTCTTCTCGTCTCCTCTCCTCACACTCTTCCATAGCCTTCCTTGCTCCGAACCCTAAACACCAAATATCTCATTCCCGCCTATCCTCTATTTTCCTGGGCTATCAGACTCTTCCCTCGTCTCCCTGCCCTTTTGGGCATAGTTTATCAATCGTCTCACATAACTAGATTCTGCTGTGTGCCTGATTGTGAGCCCTGCGCCCAAAAATTCTCCTATAGGTACCTTTTTTGATAGATTTTGTGGGTTTTGATCATCTTTTATTTGGTTATGTTAATCTGCCATTCAAAGTTGATTTCCCCCCTATGTTGGCTCTGGAATTCTCTGGGTAGCTTTTACCTTACGTGACCAGCTTCCCTGAAATTGAACTTATAGGTGTCAATATATACTCCCGGCCATGCTTATCTGATGATTGCGAAGCAGTTAATGGTTATCACAATAAAATACTGGGACTCTTTCATGTATTGGGACAAACTAATCACTAACAAATGCTTGGAGGCTAGTTAAAAACTTGAATGTAAGAATGGAGGCTGACTAAGAATGATGGTCCAATTTGCTTTC
Source organism: Vachellia collinsii (assembly GCA_006871305.1). Classification (NCBI taxonomy): domain Eukaryota; kingdom Viridiplantae; phylum Streptophyta; class Magnoliopsida; order Fabales; family Fabaceae; genus Vachellia; species Vachellia collinsii. The sequence goes on from QFDD01006724.1 coordinate 4,782, forward strand.
AAATTGCCAATGTAACTTTTAAAGTTGCAATCTCAACTGAGGATAGGTCTGAGTCCACACATACTTTCAAGTTTTTACTAAGATAAAAATTTTTTCTATAATCCATGTTTATTAAAAAAGTTTGTTCATGTAGAATTGTTGGCTTTGTTGGTACAGAGAATGAAAAACCAGTGAGAAGGGTGGTCAGTTTAACTGCATTACTGTGTGCTTTTGCACACATTTTAAACGCTGATCCCATTGTTTGTTTTTTATTATATGCTTGAAATTCTTGCTTTTTTCGTTTTATACTAATATTCTGCTTAGAAAAACTTTCCCCTTGCAGAAGTTTTGACTCACTAACTGTCATTAACCCGACACTATGTGCAGTATTATTATTTTCCTTTTCTTTTCTTTTTTTTCAAGGTTTGAACTTGGATAAGGAAATCTTGTATATAATGAGTACTCGGGCGCTCAGGGGTGCTGCTGTTAGAAGTTACCGGCGGAGAAAGACAGCTCTGGACTTGGACCTTAATCGGGCCCCACCTGGTGAAAGTCGAGAGCTGGAGGGACCTTCAACTCAGCTGGGGCCTCAAGGAGTTCAAGCTAGTCTTCGTCCGCTTGTTGTACAACCTGCGATGATTGATGTTGAGGCCATTGAGGATGATGTTGTAGAATCTACTCCCCGGGCTTTTGCTGAGGTATACCTGACCCCTTTCATGCACTTCATTGCTTTTTAATGAAAAATGATCTTTGGGAACTTATTTTATCTGTTCATTTCTCTTTGGTCTTAAGGCTAAAAGCAATTCAAGGAGAAATCGAAGCAGGGCTATAGTTGATGTGGATTTAGGTAACCATTATCCCTTTCTGCCATCTTGTTGACTAGTTTAGAAGCATCATAAAATTTTTAGTTTCTTTTTTTGTTATGATTTTTTATATTTGCTAAACTCCTTTTTCAATTTCCTTCACCTTTTCTTTTCAAATTCTGGTTGCATGCTGTCTGTTTGATGAACTTGAATGTGGCCGTCTGGTAGAAATATTATATAGTACTCATCTACTGTTACTGGCTTGGTGTTTTTCTTCACTTTTTCTTGTGATGAATGTGGCATTATTGTAAAGAAGATAACAATTGTGGGGTAGGAGAACCCATAAAGATTATCTCATAGTCTATCCATTAAACTATCAAATAAGGTCAAAGGCTGTAGGGACATTTACAAATTATGCAAAATTCCTTCCAATCTACAAAAGGCTAAAAATTTCGGAATGAAGGTTGGAGCCACCTGCATAGGTTAAATGATAACAGTAGTTTTTTGGGTCATGTCACTGAATACACAGAATGCATTCAAAAGTATTATTTTATGTACATTATGATGTACATCCATTGAATTTTAAATCTGGGGAAATTTCAACTACTCAATCTGATCTTCTATCTCATTTGCTTTGTTCCGTCTAATATTACGCTTTTCAGTACCTGATACCCACTCACTTAATGTGGGGTTTGCTACAAACAGGTTGCAACCCCCCGCCCCCCGGGCCAACAAAAAAAAAAAAAAAAGGTTTGGCTTGTTTGCTTTCTTCTGACATTAACCTTGTTCTTTCTACTCTACTATTGTGTTATATTACCATATTAATGGTCTAGACATTCTTTATTGGTTGAGCTCGTTTATTAACTTGGTGGATGAAGTGGTCAGGTGACTGGTTTGCAGTTGATCTGATCCATTTAAATGATCCTTATTTATGTTACTGTTTTTCATTGCAGGATCACACCCTTTCAGAATTTTTTAGAACTAACGCTCATATTGGGAGTCTATGAAGAGTCTAATTATAATGTTAATTCAGAGCTCTCCCCTTAATTATATCTGACTTGTTTCTGGCTGAGCTATCAAAATGTGTCAACTGTTAAAAAAAATTCCTCATGTTGCTCAAATTTTCTAATTGACAGGCGCTTCATTTGATTTTTTTCCACTTGTCTAATGCAAAATTAGCCATGTGTCTTTTATCTTTGTTGTTAGTTACTAGCTTCTGCATCTAATTAATGATTATTGCAGAAGATCGGACTAGGGTAACTAATAATAATCGCAACAAACGCAGAAGAGATTCTCCAAGCCAAACAATTATTAACTGTGATCTTTATATAAACTTGGAAGGCAGTAGCGGTTCTATGGTAATAAATTCTCTTGCTACATGTTACATTGCCTTGTATGCTATGCTTCTTGTTTCTTTGATCTGCAAAAGATAGCTGTCTGATATATGACGTTGAATCATGTAGCTTTGTTTGATTGGTCTTTATGTGTTAGAATTTGGATTACCTGTATCTTTTTGCTTTTTCGGCTTTCAGTCATTTATTGTTGAAATTGCCACATCAAAGTTTTAATTGTCATTTCTGTGACCCATTTTGGGTTATTTGCTTGTGGCAGGACCAGATTGCACCATTATTTTTTAAATGAATCCTTTATTTATACTACAATCCTTTGGCTGGTTGTTTGAAAGTGAAAGTTATTGAGTGTTATCAAATGGAACTAACACGAACAATGTAGTTTGAGATTGTTTGATCTGAGAGAGGTGGTATTAACTATCAATGGTGCTATTTGTATCGCTGTTTCTAGTTGTTAAAAGATCATTATATCAGCATCACTGGGATTTCTTCATCCTTTTAAAATTTATGTTGATCCCCCTCCCTCCCTATCTCACACAGCACAGATTTCACAATTATGTGCTATTTTCATCATCTTTTGCCCTAAGTTTCTTGAAAAACCACCATTGGCATCATGGTGCAGTAGCAACTGGGGATCTGTATTTTGACACAATGAAATGAATGGAAATTCTACTTAGTCCTTGGGATCTTTCTGTGGCCGTTGACTCAAGCAAATTGATAGATAGATTACTCTGGATGTGTACTAGAATTCAAAATGCTGAATTGAACATTCATTTTGCAGAAAGAAAATGTTAGGAAGTCTTCTGAACCCCCCAAAGAGCCTGCTTTCAACTGCCCAATATGTATGGGTCCTTTGGTGGAAGAAATGTCGACAAGGTGTGGTCATATTTTTTGCAAGAGTTGCATCAAGGCTGCAATAAATGCACAGGGTAAATGCCCTACCTGTAGGAAAAAGGTTACTGTGAAAGAGCTCATAAGGGTTTTCCTCCCATCAACTAGTTGAAGGTATGGCCAAAACTACTGAATATAGAAAGAAGACTGAAGTTCTTCCTTATCTTCTTGACTTGGTGGATGTAGTAACCTGATCAAGGAAATATTGCCCGCAGTTAATATATTTGTAGAATTTTTCCTGGGAATTCATTATGGTGATGACCAAAAGATGGCTGTTTTGTCGTACAACAGGGCGTTGAAGATAATACGCAAGAAATCTATTTGTGTTATGGAGATTACAGGAGCCTAGGTGGCTATGCAGTTTTTAATATGTTCTTGGATGAGATGTACTAGCGATTCTCATTTATCAATATTGTCTTTTGTTAAAGCAGATGTTTGTCTTTGATAATTGTATTACAGCATTTTGCTACTATGAACAAGTTATATGCTAGTGTGATACTACTACTTCTGGTAACTGGAAGGTAAAGAAGCTTAACGGAAAAGAAAGAGGGGGCAAAGATAAGCAATTTATAGACAAGTTAGTTGAAAGCTAATTTTGATTATTGAAAGATTCATGTTAACATCCGTGGTTGCATGAAAATGGCCCGTCCAGATCCAGTGACTCGAAAGCTACTGAGCACATACGACATCTCGGGGAATGATCAGGCGGAATATAAAAGGGTACCCTTGAAAGTCCCCAACACCGTTCATAACGAAATAGGAGTCATAGAGGCGAAAGGATCGCTCGTAGGCATAAATCAAAAGGACCGAACATCTGATGCTCACGATGCTGTACAGTCAAAAGAGGCTTGTAGCGATTATACTCTATTAGTGTCAGAATACAGTAAACTGAAACATGATCGCATCTTTATATCACATTGGAAGGTTGGACAAAGTTTTCATCCCAGCTCCCAAATTTGGGTCTTGGAGTTATCTGCTGGGATATTTTCCGTTCCCCGATCTAAGTGGCTGCCTTTTATTCAAAGCCAATGACACAGGCATTTTCTATTGTTTTGCACTGGGTGCTTCAGGTTTTTCCCCAGCATTCTCAATCCTTTTTAACACATCTCAGTTTATCGGTAATGTAATCTAGTTAATCAAACATCCTTTTCTCAGCCACGCTTTTTTCTTTCTTTCTTTTTTGTTAGTCTTTGAACTGCTTGATGGACTAGCCGGAGCATTGTAGATTTGAGTCACTGTATTAGATTCATTCATCCGTTACACCCTACAATTATAATTATAATATAAGATTCCGGTTATATATATGCACACACATATATATATATATGGATGGTGCAATATTTACATTTACAATGCTTATAAACTGATATAAATTGTATGTAGTTAATTTAAGCATTTTGCATAAAATTAAATGTTGAGTTTTTCTTGATAAGTTACTATTAAATGTAAAATAGATAAAATAATGTTAATGATATAAAAATGTAGGATATGAAAATAAAGGATCATAAATTAAGTATACGAGTTTAACGAGACATACTTGATACTCTCCCAAAGAGAACGATACAAAAAGACTATGAAATAAAACAAAAGTCATTGAAAGTTTATTAAATTATAGAATAAAAATACACAGATAAAAATGATCTTGATCGACAAAGCTTATTTACAAAATTTAAAAATCGACTGTAAATTTTAAAAACAAACTCGTTAAAACCGAATAATTAACTGTAAAGTTGTGGAAGCCTGAAAAATTTTGAGAGTGTAGTTAAGAGTCTAGGAAGCTCAATTGTAAACGTCAAAGGAGCAAATTAAAGAGGGTTTGTGAACCATAGAAATTTATTTTAAAAAAACTGCAATTGTGAATTATGAGTTTTGTTGAAAATAACTGAGGACCCATTCAACTATTCGAGAAGTTAACCAATTGATCTTTTGATTTTTACAGCTGAGCTACAAACTTCGCGCCCTTGCGCTTAGAGGGAGTATATGTATGTCATATGCAAGGAACATAGGGAGTGTGTGTAAGTAAAGGAAGTGTTTATGTATCGGGTTTCCATTAACGCAATAAACCCGAGTGATCAATTTCGGAAGTTGTTGTGGAAATGGCGGTTGGAAGTGTTTATGTTTGATTCCGTCACCTCCAAACCTCTCCTTTCCTCTTCAATTTTGTTTGCCTCTTGTTCATTCTCTGCGTTTCTCTTCTTCAACTGCCCAACATTCAGATCTGCTTCGTGAATGCAAAGGATATGATTAATTAGAGAGCACTTGAACACCCTACTATATAAGCGATTCACAAATGCTGGCGGCTCCAGAAGGTCAGCAAAATTATCTTACTCGCCTGCCCTCTTGCACATTGGCAACGAGTTGAATCGAGGTTAGAACTCTATCAAGTTGATTTTTGCTACTGTCCAACGTTCATAAATACCCGTTTCATATATAGACGATTACTGCATAACTCATTTTCCCTTTCTGAAGAAAATTTGTTTTCACTTTGATAACTCAACAGAATAGAAGAGTTTGTTTGGATTAGCTTTTGAAAAGTAATTTTATGAAATCTGTGAGAAAAATTTTATTTCTGATTTGTGTAAAAGTGATTCTATAAGTGATTCTGGGTGTTATCTGACAAACTCAGAAACTGCCCACTTGTTTGCCTTCGCCTACTTTTTGTTAACAAACTTCTTTATGATGACATTCCCTCAACAATCTCCACTTTTAATCCGTTCCTAGACAGTTCCCAAACAACTCTTTATATTTTAAAATATTAAGAGCGCGACAAATTAATGCTTAAAAGTTAAAACCACAGTTAAAACCACTGAAAAAAATACTCTAAGAACATAATTGCATTCTCATCCTTGTTTATTTATTATCTCACTAATGGGCACGCATGATCTTTTATGATATGTAAATCAAATAATTTGTCTCTTATTCATAATATAAATCACTTTCAAAATAATGTTTTAATCAACATCAATTTTAGAAGAATGCTTTATTCACATTATAAGTCATTTGAAGAGTAATAAATGATTATTTATCAATATTACCTGAGTGATTATTGTTTAAATGTGATCTAATGAGTGAAGTTGAAAAAATATCTAATTGAAAGACAAATTTAATGAGTTAAAAATGGTTGAGTTGCTGTTATCAAAAAATAAAAAAAATGGTTGAGTTGCATTAAGTTAAAATGTAGAGGCATAATCATGACTTGGTTTAAATTATATAAACCAAAGATTAATTTTCCCTAAAATTAATGGATTGCATCTAATTCAGTCATTAACTAACCGTAGACAATTGAAATCCGTTAAAAGTGTTCACTAGACAAAAGCATAAATATTCCCGTGATCTCACACTCCATGTCTTATGATTAGATGTATTATTATGTATATGGATGAACTATGCATCAAATGAAATTTAGTAAATATCATTTTCCTTTGATCTAAAAAAGAAAATATGAAGAAAATACATTTGATGTATTTTTTATACCAGTTTGTAAATTCAATGTAAGCTATATTTATTTAAAATGCACGTAAGACAACATAACAATTAAGGGATCTTTAGCTTCATATTTCAATACACGATGTTTAAATATTCCATTAGTTTTTTTGCCAACATATTCCATTAGGGCCTGTTTGGTTTGAGGGTAGGGTAGGGTAGGGGAGGGTGGGTAGGGGAGGTAAGGGGATTATGTTACCTTGTTTGGTTTGCTGAAGGTGAGGGAAGAATAAGGGATACTTTGTTTGGTTTAAAAGAGAAGGGGAAGGATGGTAACAACAATTTTACTATTTTACCCTTACACATTAATTTATATTTTGTTAATCATATCACATTTAAATTAATTTAAATATTGCTTTAAAATAAATTAATATTATAATATACATACAATAAAAAATATATAATGATATTTTTTATTTGTAATTAGTCAAATAAAATATTTTAAAAGATTAATTAATAAATTTTATCTTTTAACCATAAAAAGCTATATTTTGCCAATAAATTTCATTAATTTTTTGGGAGTACCAGTAAAATTGCTCAACTTTTTTTAATTTGGCTATATTTTGCCAATAAAGACAAACAATATAGTTTCAATTTGAAGAGATACATTCAGATTGCAGAGCCAAACAACTGAACAATACAGCACCCACGTTGAAGAAAAGAGGCCGAGACAGAGAAAAGATGCACCTACGTTTTTGAACAGCTGACGAGATGGAGAAAAGATGTGCTAAGGAAGTGAGATAACAGAGAAGACGCAAGACCCAGAGAATGGAATGTGAAGACGCGAGCAGAGGGGAGAGAATGTGAACAGATAGGTTTGGGTATTATAGGATTATCATAATCTTCATGAGGGTATAATAGTCACTAAAATTACCTCCCCTCCAAAAACCCCCAAATTGGAGGGAACCAAGGGGAGGGAAAATGGACCAAATTTTTGGCTCCCCTCCCCTCCAAAATTGCAAACCAAACAAGGGGAGGGTCTCATTTTTCCTCCCCTCCCCTAACCTACCTTCAAACCAAACAAGCCCTTAGTTACCTTGTAGCAATTAATAGATGGAAACCAGAACCTTCTACATAGAGAAATGTTCCCCCATCTTTGGATAGGACACATGGATACTATAATTTGATGCCAAAACGTCACAGAAACCAGGAAATCAGACGACGGCTTAACTTTTGATTGCAGCAATAAAAACAAAACTCTTCCTCAGATCAATCGAACCAAATTCTCTGGAGGGCGGAGGGGACAAGGGGAAATCTTATATACAGCAATTACCATGAAAGATAATCTCCACTTCCATCACACTTCCCTTGGTCTCTCAACCGTTTGACTAAATTTAAATTGTCAAGATTTAACATTTTTTTAAAATTAGTATTACAATATTAAATGATAAAAGATAAATCTATAAATGTAATCCATTGGAGAATTTTATTTTTAATCATTTAATATTTTAAAAATAATTTTATAATATCCAAATTTAATCAAATGGTTAAGGTAAGGAGTGGAAATTCAGAGAGAATCCTTGCATACCCTTTCCCCGTAACAAAAAATATACATGAAGGGGAGGACATTCAACAGAAATTTACAAAACGGTGTTTATATGTAGAGCTTTAAGTAAAGACGTAGCCATCTGTTTGACCAACACTTGACCTCCCGAGCTTTGTCCATCTCTTCTTTCCTCTATCAAGTTCTGTAGCTTCTGAGGCAAATCATTCTCCACAATCAGCTTCTTGGGCTGAGGGTGGTGCTCATAAACAGCCTGCCACAGCAAATTAATTAGAGACCCCGCTGAGCAAAACATTTCAAACAGAAACTTTGCATAAAATAATTTAATTGTCCAGTAAAAGTTTGTCAACTAAATTGGGACTTGACAGAAACATCAAGTTTGGTTGCCAGCAAGAAAATGCTAGATCAAAACTAAATCATGTGATTGTGAAGCCACACGTGTG
>QFDD01006725.1:0-12863 GCA_006871305.1 Vachellia collinsii
TTCATAAAACTTCAAACACTCATTTAACTCGAGTTTATGAGTCAGGACTCAAGTTTTGACTTCCAGAAACAATTTTGAGCATCCAAATGAATGTTAGATGATATGTAACTCAATGTATGATGATATAACATATATGTAAACTACAAATTGAGTTATTTAATCACATCATCCTCCAAATACAAATATAGAAGCTTGAAACTTGATGCTCTCATTTTATTTTATAAGATCATTAACCTCAAACAACTTTTCTCCTTTTCATTGACCAAGCTATATAGGAAATTTACATTAAATATAGTAGTTAGTCAATATACATTATAAAAACTTTTTGCTCTTATATATTTGACATCATCAAAACTAATCATATGTAACAATAAATTCTCTTCCAAATAATGATGACAAAGTGAAATATTTCAACAAACTTAGAGAAGTTTCTTCTTCTTCAAAATCCTCTTTCCCAAAATCATTTTTAAAACAAAGTCAACTAACGACTAAATATGATTTTATGGAAATTATGAAAAAATTTCAAAATCCAAAACCAGTTACTATTTCAGACCTTCAAAGAGAAATTAATGGTTTAAAAGAAGAGATACGAGATCTAAGAAATACTCAAGATCTACATTCTCCTTTTATAAGTCAAGTCTAAATGGGCAACACAAAAGATAAAGGTAAGGGCATAGCCCTCAACGAAGATGATCTCAAAGAGATCATAAAACGTGCCAGTACTTATCAGATATGGTTTTGTTGCCTTCCGGTTCGATACAAAATGATTGCACTAAAAATAATGCAGTACAATGGGCAACCAATCGTTCTTCTCGAGGAGCGGTTTATTGGTTATCATAGTCTAAATTGGTTATTGAAAACATGCTAAACTTGGGTAAAAAGGGGGCTTTTGATTTAGTAAATGAAAGCTGTAACACAAAACATAGAAAATGTGCGTAGTAAAATATTTTTGGTCTTTTGGATACATGAAAGTGTGCTTTGGATTAAAGGGAATATATAAGAAATAGACTTTCAGTGATGGGAACTCAGCTTTCCTTGCTCTAACTGCAACGTGGGAGATTAATCCTTCTGAGTCTAATTGAGAAACCCTAAGCAATCAGTTACTTTGGTCCAATGATTTAATTAATGCAGTTTACTTGAATCCAAGTTAATGAACATTTCTTAAAACGTTATTAAATACCACTCAGAATGTAAAAGGATGAATGATGCTCATGCACTCAATAGATTGCAATCACTATTACAGAAACCTAATCGAAAACTAACCACCAAAAATCATTGATAACTAGGTGAACCCAAGGAATCAAATATGAAATATATATATATATACTAATCAACATAAAACAACATCCAATATGAATACATAGTCTAACTGAAGGATTACAAATTTGTAAACACAATTTACATAACAATAGAAACCTCTAAATCAAGAAATCTCTACAAATGTTTAAATGTAAGATTAGACTAGGAATACCTCCAATGAATGCCAGAGCTCAGACCTTGTTCTCCATCACCAAGAGGCTAAGGTTTTAGCCTCTCAAAGCTTCAAGGATAGCTGTAATCACAATGGTTTTTTGCAATGGGAGAGGTGAAGATGAAGATGGAAGTGTGAAGGAAAAGGTGATGAAGGAGGGTTGGATGGTTAGGAATGGTGGGAGATGAAGGAAAATGTTGGAAAAGGGGAAGGGGAATGAGTAGAGTTTGGTGGCTGCTTCCAAGGGAGAGGACTGGCTTCCAAATGATTCTCCAAATCTACAGAACACCCCTCATTTCGTGGTGGCTCCCCCTTTCGATATGCAGAAGGCTGTTGACCTAATCCAAAACGCATAGCTGCATTTTCACAATTAGGTCACAACTTAATTAGTCTTAGGTCGCAACTCCATTAAAGTAGGTTGCGACATAAAAGGTCAACACAGCCTCTGAAGTTACATCAAGGTCGTGACCTATTATTTATAGTCTCCACTAAATAGGCCCAATGGCACTCGCAAATTTTCTTCCCTTCAACAAACTCTAGCTCCTTCCAATTCATACTTAAGCTTGAGTGTCTCCTTCACATGCCGGCAACAGAAGTAGAGAGCCTTGTTAAGGAATTAAACACTGAAACTCGGAGACATGTACAACTTAAAGAGATAATTCACTCGTTTTCCCCTTTATGTCAGTAATTTTGCAATACATGGGTCGAAGGAGGCAAAAGAGGCTCAATTGCATACAATACAAGGTAAAAGAGTTACAGAATGCCCAAAACTAGGCAGGAATACCATGTAAATATTAGTGTTTATCGGTACAACACCATTGACAATTGAGTCACCTACCCAAAAAGCTGGGTCTTCTACCCAACAAAAGGAATCCTCTACCCAAACCAACACCAAAATCTCTAGGCATTCATTCCCAACTAATTGGGTCATCTACCCAATCCCAAAATTTAGAGCAATCAGCTCCCAAAAAACCACACAATTTAATGAACCCGAAGGACTATGCCTTCCCAATTGAAACTCTCCAAGATTTGCATCAAAACCAAACCCTGAATACATTGCCAAATAAATCATGGGCTAATATAGCTGAAGAAGATGATAAGACTCTTGCCTTAATCATCCAAAAGAAATCCCAAGATAGTACTAAAGCTGGTTTATCTTCAAAGAAATTAGCTTTATCTTGTCAACCCTTGACTCACATACCCCCAAAAACCACCTTTGTGGCAAAAAATGACAAAGCAATAAATCCATTTTATTCAGAACCTAGTTTCTCTGATAAAAATCCAAATATTTTGGCATCAGAAATCTTTCCAAAAGGGTTTTTCTATAAGTGTACCCATCTTATTAAAACTCCAAAATATTATGAATTTATTCTTGTAGATACTCAATTTGCAGGGTAAGGCATTTTTTGGATACTCAATCCTATTTATTCTTGTAGACCTTCGGGTTTATGGATATTAAACTTTCCAGATTTTAAAAATTTTATCTCCAAGTGATATAGGGGACAAGAACTCTAGAAAGCAAAGAATCTTTCTCAACCTTTTGATCCTAGAAGATACAATTACTGAGATTATATCAAAGCCTCTTTTTGTACCTTCTGGTATCAAAATCCAAAATTTAGCCATACATGACTCTTTATGTTTAAAATTGGCTCTAAATATCAATTTCCACAATGGTTCAATAGATGGTGGGATTTTTTTGGTCCTTGCTCTGAAATCTTGCCAAATAATGTGAAAATGGGATATGACTATTTTGTTAGTTGAGCCAACTTAAGCGAAGATCCTTTCCCAATAGATCTTCATTTATTTTCAAAATTTGCTTTTAGACTAGGTATTCAAATGGAGTCTCAAATATGGGATTTTCAAATTCAAAAATAGTCTCCCAATTTTGCAAAGAATTCCGTCTGTCAAATGGTGGGCAAAATTCCCTGTGGCCAAGAATGTAGAAATCCTAGCAATCAAAAAATGGTTCACCCAAAACCCCAAATTCCTATGTGCCGAGGATAATGAATCCAATGTCTTCCTCAATTAGAGGCCAAGAATTTAGTCTTGCTTAGCCACTTCTACAAGAAAAGAAGAATTAACTAAGTAGCTCATAAACATTCTTCAGCTATTACAGACTGAAGCAAAATCACCTCAGAACAGCCAATCTAGCCCTTCATCAGCATCCTCGTCCAACGGATCAATTGATGCCTCATAAAGGTATCCAAATAGCTGTTTTGGCCATGATCCTAAAGAGGCCTATGATTTAGTGAAGGACTAAAATTAGGAGCCAGGATGCTTTTCAGTGAGGATTGGACATAAAGGAATAAGAATCTTCATTGCACGTCACTGTAGCACATGTGAATTTGTTCTATAGCACACGTGAGTTTTTTAAGTTTACTGTAATGTCAGTATGCGGTCTTGTGAGCCTATAAAAAGATAATCCAAGTCCATAAGAAGGCATTCAGAAATTTAGAGAGTTTTAGAGAGAGATTTCACAGATTTCCCTCTGTAAGCCTTCTTTCTTTTTCTCTTCAAAACTTTTGTACCTTTGTGACTAAATAAAATTTGTTTTCTTTATTTTTCCTGTTTCCTTTGTTAAATTGCTCATCTGCATCTTGCATCTACATGAATTAACAAACCCTTGTCGATCCCTCCGTCCTTCTTACTTCATTTCTCCCTTCCCCTTTGATCCTTTCGGGTCACTCCCTAAACCCATTGGTATTATAATATATATTTATTATGAAGAAGGATAAATAATTAGGAGAGATATGGGATATGAGATCCAAATAGAGGATACTTGGAATATTTTCATTAGTTAGAGTATGAATGATGTGGAACACCGAAAGTATCTAAATATTATTCGATTTCCAAACAACATTTCCTTTTGTTCCATTGTTAGTGTTGTCATTGAGTTATGATATTTTTCATTAAGTATATACTCTATAGTTGAGATTTTGATTCATTTATATTCGAACCTGTTTGTACAGTCAAGTGTAGTTAATCAATCAATCTTATTCTATCCGTAAATCTTAAAAGGTTAAGGGTAGATGAGATTTTATTTGCTTGTGATACACGTAAATTCTTAGACATAACTTTTCCTTCAATTGCATTTAGCATGCATTATATATTTGCCCTTAGGAAGAAGATTTTGGACACCTACAGAAAGCAATTAGTCATATGATAATGGCATAGATTTACATTTCATCAAAGGGTGATTAAACTCTGAAGGAAAAAAAATAAATGTAAGGTTCTATTCTAGGGATGATTCTGTTCTCCCTTGATACAATATTGTAGGTTCATTAGTGTGTCTTGTCCTTATGTTTGTATTTTGTTGTTTAACATGGCATGTTCTTTGTCACATAGGTTGCTTATTTTATAGTGTTACTTTTTCATATTTAGTTAACTTTCTTTACACTGATTATTCTGATTATTTATCGCTGAGTCATATTTAGTCAATATTTTATATTTTAACTTCTATCTGATGAATATTCTTTCTTTGTAAGTTGACTCCTTTACTTCTTTCATTTACTAACGCTACATATGGTCAATATGGTTCATCTCATGCTACCTTGATTTTTAAGTTCTGAATAACAGCATTTGGGCTATGCTCAGCAAATAGGGAATCTACCTAAAAACTAGGAAGTACTGGAAGATCAAATTCTTACAAACCTTTTTGCACTATCAAAAGTATCTCAACTAACATCATCTTACAACGCTATAGTCAGTGCATTTATTGGTGAAATTTTTCTACAAGCGAGCATAATGGATCTTGGTGACATTGAGAAAGAGAAGATATTTCTTAGCAGGAGAGTCTACAAAAATGGGGATAATAACTTCGTGCAAGATCTCATATCCACTGGTTATCAGTTATGTGGTTTACGTATTGTTACAGAGTAAGAATTTAGAACATAAAATATTTGCCTTGTTGCTGTGGCTATCACCATGATTATCATTATCCTTTCCTTTTGTCTTTGAACTGTTGAGATAATGTTTTGATGATGACAAATATGTTTTTACAGCAATTATGATTTAGTTTTTCAAAATTCAATGTTTTTCATAAGCACTCTCTGTGACACTCGAGTATTTGTGAAAGTGTTGACAATACTCGAGTATTGTCCCAATCTTGAGTATCGTTGAAAAAAATCAGTTTCCAAAACTCAACACTTTCAATATAACTCAAGTTTTGGTAAAAGTTTCGACAACACTTGAGTATTGAGTCTCAATACTCGAGTATCGATGGCCAAATCAATTATAAAAAATCAGCACTTTCAATGGGACTCAAGTATTGATGAAAGTACTGACAATACTCGAGTATCAAGTAGCAAAATTGATTAAAAAACATAACACTTTTAAAAACACTCTAGTTCTATAAAAGTATTGTTAATACTTGAGTAATACACAATAATACTTGAGTATCAAGCTGTTAAAATCATATTTGAACCTCAATAATTTCATAAAGAACTCGAGTATTCATAAGAGTATTGATAATACTCGAGTATTGTGAGATAGTACTTGAGTATTGAGCTTAAAACCTTCTTTCTAAACTTTATACTCTAAAGGACACTTGAGAATAAAAGGAAGTGCTTACCCTAACTCTCAAAACTCGTGTATGAGAACACAGAACTCGAGGATTGAGGGTCAAGCAAGGAATTGCCTTTAGGAGAATTCATTGAAACTCGAGTTCTTTTTTCTAATGCTTGAGTAATGACAACACCTTTGTACATACTAGAGAATCATTGAAAGCGTTATTAACAAATTACCTCACAAACACTCGAGTATCATTGGAAGAACTCGAGTATTGTCAACACTCTATAGTTTTGTCTTCAACACTCGAGTATCAACAAAAGTGTTTCTATATTTCATAACAATACTTCCTTAAAAACTCAAGTATATCTTAAAAGTATTATGAGCACTTGAGTACCTTCAATATAACTCGATTACTTCAACATAACAATGAGAAAAGGCTGAGTTACTTTGGTAACAACATTCATACTCGAGCACTCCTTTTACTGACAGTGTTGCAGATTGTCAGAAACTCATCGTTATTCACAATCTTTCCTCCTTTATGCTTCATTTATTTGAATTCATTTTGCACACATAAATGCTCATTTTCCCACTTAACAACAGGGAATGGGTCATCTGATTGCTTCACTTGAATACACTCAATGAACAAAAACTCATGACACAACCATATCGTGTGTCAGAAGCATTTAATGCACAATGTTGAACAATGAAGCTGAGAGTAATGGAAACAAAACTCTTCCTAACGAACATTTATTACTGCTCAACTATAAATTGAAGAACATTCAAGACGAGAAGAAAAAGAACGCATTGTTGAGATAATGTTTTGATGATGACAAATATGTTTTTGAAATTAAGCTTTGATTATTGGTTTTCAGAAAGTTTTAGAAAACTTCGAGTTTTTAATGAAATCTTTGAGAGAACTCGAGTTATGTGCTTTAGAACTCGAGTTACAGTGTTTAAAAATGTTTTCAAAATCTCAAACTTTCAACAGAACTCAAGTTTTGATTCGAGTTATATCAAAACTCGAGTTCTGGGAGTCAAAACCCGAGTCTCGGGTTTTGAAAAAGGTTTTAGAAATGCAAAACTCTCAAAATAACTCGAGTTTGAGAGAAAGTTATATCAAAACTCGAGTTCTATGTTTTAGAACTCGAGTTTCGTTCATTGGAAGTGTTTTAGAAAATCAAAACTCTCAGTGGAAACTTAAGTTTTGTTGGAAGTTTTGGCAAAACTCGAGTTTCATTTTATAGAACTCGAGTTTCGGGCTCTCAAGTGATTTTGAAAAATGAAACTTTCTTCCAGAACTTGAAGTTTCAATGGACGTTTTGCTAGAACTCGAGTTATGAGTTTCAAAACTCGAGTTTCGAAGAGAGAGAAATGAAACTTCCTTCTCAACTTAAAGTTTAAACAGTAGTTACAGCATAACTCGAGTTTTGGGTTTACAGAACTCGAGTTTCGGGCTGAAGAAAATTTCTAAACTTCAAAACTTCTTTCCAAACTTCAAGTTTTCATTAATAGTTTTCATATAACTCGAGTTTCGAGAGGAAAATCCCTTTAAACCTAAAAATTCCAATGTAACTCGAGTTATACATAAAAGTTTTGTTTTGAAATACATATAACTTGAAGTTTCATGACACAAAACCCGAGTTTCGAATGGAAAACATGTTATGACTCAAAATTCTCAAGGAAATTCGAGTTGCAATGAAAGTTATGATTTGAAAAGTGTCAAAACTTGAAGTTTTGTCTAATGAAACTCGAGTCTCGAAGAGCACAAAGCATTTTGGTTTACTGGAACTTCTGGAAACCCAAGTTATGAGTTTTACATCTTAAGTTTTATCAAAACTCTTATTCAAACTCGAGTTTCACAAAAGTTATGAGATTTTTACTTTGAAAATTCTTCAATAACTCGAGTTATGAAGAGACAAAACTCGAGTTATACCTTCTGACATTTACGCAGCATGTCAGTGACTTTAAACTAATCCCAAAATCTTTCCTTTTTCATGCAACGATTATTTGAATCATACCTACCATCATAGATGCTTATCTGATTCATTTATTAGCAGGGAATGAAGTTTTGATTGCTGAAACAAAAAGAGATTCAACGGACAAAATCTCATATTTTCATTCTACCTACTGTCAGAAGCACGTAGATGCATTCAATGCGGGAAGGTGAACGAAGACAATGGGTCTAACGGAAACATTAATGTCTCTAACGGACATTTAATCTTCTCACCCATAAAAGGTGAAGCATTCAAGTCTCAGATGGTAGACAACGTATATACGAGAAAGAGAATTTATTACACTCAACTACATACTCTGTTTTTTTCATACTCTCATTTTAAGAGCTTCAGTGATCATCATTAAATTCTCATAAAGGAGAATATTCCTGTTCATTTATTGAATTTGAGAGAGTTGCTCAAGGTTGGAGAACCTTGAGTTGGTTTAGACACGAGCAAAAGTGTTTGTGGGTTAGTTTGAGTTAGGAAGGGGGAGAGTCCTTCTTCTGTTTGATTGTAACCTTTTGTGATTAGTGGATTTGAAAAGCTCAGAAGGATCTGAGGACTGGATGTAGGTCAAGAGGACTGAACCAGGATAAATCTTTGTGTCTCTTTCTTTCATACTCTGTTTTTATTCAAAGTTTGCGAAAATTTTGTTAGACCAATTCACCCCTCCTCTTGGTCAAATCCGATCCTAACACGCATCTACTAAGAAATAACATTTACTGATCATTCATCCTCTTCCTCTGTTTTATTCTCTCCGTCATAAATACTTCAGTGTTTAGCATTAAATTCTCTTGAGAGAATATTCTTTTTCAAACCTGTGATTCTGTGAGTGTTATTTAAGATTAGAGAATCTTGAGTGGGTAAGTGAAAACACGAAAAGAAGGGAAGTCACTTATTGTTTTACTGAGTGAGAAAGGGGGAGATGTTTTTTCCTTCTGATTGTAAAGTGTTAACTCATTGATATTAGTGAATTTGGAAAGCTCAGAGGAATCTGAGGATTGGACGTAGGTTAGGTGGACCAAACCAGTATAAATCTCTGTGTACATTGTTTTCAACTCTCTAATTTAATTTCAAAGTTGCGGTAAAAATTTTTTTATTAGATCAATTCCCTCTTTGTCAAATCATATTCTAACATTTGATATCAGAGCAAATCTCTTGTGTAAAGGACTTAATCGTCTCAAAAGTGATCAATGGTAGGATTTGGCGAACATGTTATCAATGACGGAGCATCCATTACTAGACTACCAGCATTTAATAGTCAACGTTTTTCTTTCTGGAAAATAAAGCTTCAAAATTTTATTTTGGCTACTGATCTAGATTTATGGGATGTTTTTGAACAAGGAAATTTTGTGCCTCAAAAGAAAGTAGATGGCATACTTGTTCCAAAAACACACAATGAGTTTGATGAACAAGATTCAAAGAGAGCATTACTTAATAGAAAAGCTATATTAATGTTGCAGGCTACTCTAAATGAAGATGACTTCTTTAGGATATGCACTCTTCCATCAGCCAAACACATGTGGGAAGTCCTGAAAATAGCCTACGAAGGAACGGAAGCTGTCAAGGATGGAAGAGTCAATACTCTTACCACTGAGTATGATTTACTCATAATGAAGGAGGGAGAATCAATTGCAGAATTTGAGATGAGGCATACTCATCTCATCAATAAATTGGCTGCCCTCGAAAAAACCTATGACCAATGGTCACAGGTGAGGAAAATCATTAATATACTCACTGACAAGTGGGAAGCTAAAGTAACGGCCATTGAAGAATCAAGAGGGGAATCAATGATGTCAGTGGCTGCTCTCTTTAGAAGTTTGGCCGAATATGAAAGTAAATAGAAATTAAAAAATGAACTGACTAGCATAAAGGATAGAAAGAAGAAAGGACTAGCTCTTAAATCAATAAAGGAGAAGGAACCAAAAACAGAGGCTGAAGTTGAAGATGAAGAACTGGCCATGGTGGTTCATAGATTCAAGAAAATGTATTGAAGAGATCAAAATGCCAGAAGATTTCAGAAAGGAGGTTCAAGTAAAGAGATCATATGTTTTGAATGCAACAAACCAGGCCATATTATAGTAGACTACCTCCAGCTATCCCTACGAAACAAAGAAATGAAGTTCAAATCATTCAAAAAGAAGAAAGGACATAGAACTACTTGTTATTTTAGAAAGAAGAACACACTAGGACCTTATAGATGGGTTCCTAAAGGTTTGTATGAACCAAAAACCCATCAAACTAACCTCAAAGGATCCAACAAGTCTTAGGTACCTAAAACTGTCACTTGAATCTTTGCAGGTATGTCTCAAAGTATCCAATTTAAATAAATGGTACATAGACAGTGGATGATCGAGACACATGACAGGCGAAAAAAGTAAATTTATCAACTTAAGATCAAAGGATGGAGGAAAAGTGAGCTTTGGAGGCAATCAATCAGAAAAGATCACTGGAATTGGTGAAATTGGAAATACTAATGGAACACCAGTAAAAGATGTCTATCATGTAGAAGGATTATGTCACAATCTACTGAGTGTAAGTCAGAGCACAGACAAAGATAACTAGGTTATTTTTTATTCAGAAGAATGCTTCATTGTTAACAAGAAGGACTTATCCATTGATAAAGAAAATTTAAACAATCAGCTAAAAGCACCCAGGGACGATAATTGCTACACACTTAATTTAGAAAGCTCATTTAAAAATTCATGTTTTATCAGTTAAACTGATGAGAGTTATTTATGGCATAAGCGCTTAGCTCATGTTAACATGAATCAACTAGACAAATTAATCAAACATGATTTACTTCTAGGTCTTCCAAAACTCAAGTTCAAAAATGATTTGATATGTGATGCATGCCAATTGGGAAAACAAAGCAAGTCTTCTTTCAAATAAAAAAGTAAAATTTCAACTAAAGGACCTCTCGAAGTTCTCCATATGGATTTGATGGGTCCAGCTAGAGTAAAAAGTCTTGGAGGAAACCTTTATACACTTGTGATAGTTGATGATTTTTCTAGATTCACTTGGTCCATGTTCCTGTCGTCCAAAAATGAAACCTTTGATTTATTTGTTATTTTTGCCAAAAAGGTCCAAAATGAGAAGGGTATGTCTATTGTTTCAATTAGGACTGATCATGGAGGAGAATTTAAAAATGGAGATTTTTCTACTTACTGTGAAAACGAAGGAATCAATCACAATTTCTCAGCTCCAAGAACTCCTCAACAAAATGGAGTTGTGGAAAGAAAGAACAGAGTTCTCATAGACATGGCACTGACAATGATGATGGAATAGCATATGTCTCAGGTATTTTGGGCTTATGTAATTAACACAGCATGCTACATCTCCAACAGAGCCTACATCATATCATCTCTCGGAAAAACTCCCTACGAGTTATACAAAGGAAGGAAGCCAAATTTGTCTCACCTACACATCTTTGGGAGAAAATTCTTTATTCACAACAATGGAAAAGAAAACATTGGTAAATTTGATCCTAGATCTGATGAAGGTTTATTTCTTAGTTACTCAAATAGAAGTAAAGCATATAGAGTTTTTAACAAATGTACGTGTGTGGTTGAAGAGTCAATACATGTTAAATTTGTTGAAATTGAACCTCAAGCAAAACCTTTAGTTGATGACGATGAAATTGCTCTTCCAAAGGACTTTGAAAATACTCGTTCATCTGATAACCCAGAGGAGGACTTGTCAGATGAACCTCTTCAAACTTCTCAACCAAGATCATGGAAATACATCCGAAATCATCCTCTGAATCAAGTGATTGGAGAAGTGAACGAAGGTGTACAAACACAAAGAAAAATTTTAAATGAAGCTCAATTCTTAGCTTTTATATCTAAGATAGAGCCTAAGAATGTTGAAGATGCTTTATTAGACAATGATTGGATTATTGCAATGGAAGAATAATTAAATCAATTTGAAAGGAATCAAGTATGGGACTTGGTACCTTGTCCTAATGACCATCCAGTCATTGGAACAAAATGGGTATTCAAGAACAAACTTGACGAATCTGCAGTAATTGTCAAAAACAAAGAAAGTTTAGTGGCCAAAGGTTATAATCAAGAAGAAGGAATTGATTACAAGGAAACGTATACTCTAATGGCTAGATTGAAAGCAATACGTGTACTTTTTACTTTTGCTTGTCTTAAAGATTTCAAACTTTTTTAAATGGATGTTAAGAGTGCCTTTCTGAATGGATATATTATGGAAAAAGTATATGTTGAGCAACCACTTGGTTTCGAAGACATTTCGAAACCAAATTATGTTTATAAATTAAAGAAAGCTCTTTATGGTTTAAAACAATCACCAAGAGCTTGGTATGAAAGGTGGAGAAATTTTCTAATTAGCAAAGGTTTTGTTAGAGGAAAGGTAGATACTACATTGTTTATTAAGTGTTTTAATTCTGACGTGCTTATTGTATAAATTTACATTGATGATATTATTTTTGGAGTCACTAATGATGATCTTTACCAAGAATTTGCCAAGATAATGCAGAGAGAATTTGAGATGTCCATGATGTTAGGATCGGATTTGACCAAGAGGGGGGGGGTGAATTGGTCTTAATAAAATTTTCGCAAACGTGAGATGTAAAACAGAGTATGAAAGAAATCAACACAGAGATTTATCCTGGTTCGGTCCACTTGACCTACGTCCAGTCCTCAGATTCCTCTGAGCTTTTCTCAATCCACTAATCTTAAAAAGATTACAACCAATCACAGGAAGGACTCTCCCCCTTCTTAACTCAATCTAACCCCCAGACACTTTTGCTCGTGTCTAAACCAACACAAGGTACTCCGACCTTGACCAACTCTCTCTCAAAGGAATAAATGAGCAAGAATATTCTCCTTTATGAGAATTTAATGATGAACACTGAAGCTCTT
>QFDD01006726.1:0-13615 GCA_006871305.1 Vachellia collinsii
TATATATATATATATATATATTGAAAGATTCATCTGTTGATGGAAAATGTGAGTATCTATGAATGTAAATCATAATTAATTTCAGTAGCGATGACTAATCACTATCACAGACAACGCCACGTCTCGTCCACTGTGGGAAAACAATCAAAATTAGATTTTTTTCTTAAAAAAAAAAACTTAAGCATTGGCCTTTGGGCTGCGTGCGAGCGTGTGTAACTGTGGATCGTGGGGTCCATTTTCTTTCTTTTTCCCTTTTTGTTTATTATTATGTTTTAGTTTTGAAAAGGCTCACGATTACGTGTGGAAATTGCATTGGCAAGTGGGGATTTCGACTATGGAGAGGATTACATTACACTGTGACACGTGCACCAATGAGAGAGCAGAGCAACTTCAAAATGCAATCTTCTCTTCCTTTTTTTTCCATGTAAACCGGGCAAACACCCACAATCACCTACGACAAGCAGAGTCTACGTTGAAAAACACTCCGTACAATCATTTTTTATTCAGAATTATTTTTATCTAAACCAAGATAAAACTCTTTTAACATATTTACTTCAAATTGTGTATATCACTTTTCAAAATCTAATTTTAAATAAGCTATTAGAATTATTAAAAAACCACTTTTACCTTTGAAATAAAACTCCTCTCACATACTTATTTTGAATTGAGTAAAATTATTTTTTAAAAAAAACTAATCCTAAACATTGGAATCTTAGGAAAGATGTTAGATAATGTTGTTTAACCCCTTACCATTTCCATTAGCATTTCGGAACGTAAGGATCCTTACAAGTTATTAGTTGCTCCATTTAGACCATATGAGCTAATCTGAAAGGTCTAGAATAAGCCAGCTAGGTATATAGATATATGCCCAGATAGAAGAGTGCAAATCTCTCTGCCTCTCTCTCTCTCCCCCTATATATATATATATGTATTTGTCTTGAAACTGCAGGTTTAATTATTAGCATGGATTTTAATAAAAATACAGTCCTTTTTGTAAGCTCGTGCACCTAATTTTTGTCTCGGTCCATCATTCATGAAGCTAGCTACGAAACCCTCCTCCTTTGTCTCTTTTATTATCTGATGATTTCTCTTGTCTCTCTCCACCAATATCAACTACAAGTTCATTTTACTCATCAAACGTAAGTATTTTGGCCCCACGCTTCTCCTATACGTCACGTCATTTTACAGGAGGACTGGACTCAACTTGAGAAGCTTTCCCACAGCTCAAGTTGCTGCAATTATTTAATTGTTATACATTTCTTAATCATTAGCTTTGTCTCTTGTTATTTATTTCTCCTCTTTCTTTTTCTTATATAACCTTTGGACCACTTCATGTAAGGATATTTTTTCGGATTATATTACTAGACTTACTTTCAAGTAACTAATTAATTTGAATTGAGATTTTGTAATCAATGTATGCCCAAAAAATGACATTGGGCCCGACTGGCCCAATCAGCGCCTGACAGCCCAGCTGGCTACACTGGTCTAAGACAAGGCCCAGCAACTGTCCCCGCGACCAAGACTTGCCAAACAACCTACGCCAGCGACCAGCGTCAGCGACCGCTTACCCAGCGACACCAACGTTCGTCCGCGGTCCATGCCCCCGAAGATGTAGGACCGGACTGTTGTGATCCACGGATTTAGCACCCTCGCTGCCTAGGTTCCCGGAGCCACGTAGTAACTACCTAACGGCTAAGCGACTACGAAATACATTATTTATTCTGATTAATCTGTAACGAGGAAAAACAACTCTCTGGAACTGAGAAATTTCCTTCTCCTCTCTAAATCCAAATCATTGTAATTCACTCTGAGATTCAATACACGCCTGCATGAAGAGTTGCCAAGATCTTCTTTTCACTTTGTCTTATCCCTGAATTTGGTTCCGCACTTCGTTTCCTTGCCATACACTGTTGGTGACCCCAAACCCCATTTTATTCATTCCTTGACTAAAATCCGCACAAACATTTTGGTGCCGACCGTGGGGACCCAACAGTATTGCTGCCGTCTGCAGTGCGGTATCGGATACCAGGGATCGCTAACCCTTCTATCTTGACTGTATTTTTCCCTGCCATTTCTAACCATGACAGGAAAGACACCTACCCCTGCGAACCAACCCGCGCAACCCACTGGCCCAATCCTAGCGGAGCTGGCTGAGATGGTGAAAAAACAGACAGCCTAGATTGAGGACCAGGCGAGGAAGGCTATGGAGCAGGAAGAGAGACACGTAAAGCAGCAGGAACTTTTGCAGCATCTGGAGTGCGAGAACACTGCTTTGAGGGAGCAAGTTGCTGCCATCACCGCAGGCCACCCGCTGCAGCATAGCACGCAAACCTCTGACGGAGACAGACGCCGTGGAGCACCCATTGGCTCAACCTCGACAAACTCTCTCAACACGGGTAACGGTATCCCGATGATGCAAATGTCTAACTCACCTCATGGCTTGGGTTCTCATGCAGGACACGAAGACCACTCCGGGGGACCGAGGTGTGACAGCACGACCGGGGGACAGAACTTGGAGAGTCTGTTCGAGGCAACTATGCAGCCAGAAGAGGGCACTAAGGAGGGGCTCGACGGCCCACCGGTCGCCGGTGATGGAGACCCCGTGATGGCACCCCCAGCATGGCTGAAGAAGCTGCAGGAGCTGGAAGCTCTCGTGGAACGAATCCCCGGTGTCCCAACACCTATAAGGAAAAGCCATCCAGGGAGCTTCGCCGACTCTCCTTTCGCAGATGAGATTGCCCTGGTCGACATGCCCAAGAAGTTCACGCTCCCTCACATCAAGCTTTACGATGGGACGACGGACCCAGATGAGCACATGGCTCACTACAGACAGCGCATGCACACCGTCACGATTCCGAGGGAGTTAAGGGAAGCGTGCATGTGCAAAGGCTTCGGATCAACTCTTGCTGGGCCCGCGATGGAATGGTTCACCTCACTGCCTTCCTAATCCGTCACCTCTTTCGCCGACCTTAATGATGCGTTTGTCCAACAGTTCTCCAGCAGCCGTAAGCTGCGGAAGCAACCCAATGATCTGTACAAGGTCATTCAGCGTCAAGGAGAAACGCTCCGAGACTACATAGGACGCTTCAACCGCGAGAAGGTTCACATCACCCATTGTGACACGACGACAGCGATCTCAGCTTTCAGGAAAGGTCTGCTTCCAGACTCTGACCTGTATAAGGAGCTCACAAAATACACCTGCAACACGATGGAAGATGTCCTAGCTCGGGCGTGGGCCCAGATTAAATGGGAAGAAGACGAGGTTAATGACAGACGCCACCATGGCAGACAGGAGGAGCCAAGCGACAGATGTAGCCGAAACCCGCGACGACCAAGTAAGGGGTGGAGGGCCGAGTCGTACCCTAGTTACACCTCTGAAAGACGGGGCTCCGACAAACAGGCGGCGTCTAGCGACAAAGCGCGTCTTCCCAAACTTGAAGAGCATAACTTCACGGTGACCCCTGCAGAGCTCGTGCAAGCCCTTTCGGGAATGGGGGATAATGTAAAATGGCCTCCCAAGATCAAAAAGCCGGCTGATCAGCGCGACACGACTAAGTGGTGTGATTTTCATGGCGACCACGGACACAGAATCGCCGACTGCATAGCCTTGCGATTCGAAGTGGCAGAACAGCTTAAGAGGGGTCGCCTCACCCACCTCCTGCGAAAAGAGGGACGCGACAAGAAGGATCCCGCTGCCGCCCAGCCAGCTCCTGAGGAGCCTCCACGAAATGCTCGAACGGTTAACACTATCACAGGAGGTTCTGAGATAAGCGGATACACCTACTCCGCAGCCAAACGTCACGCGCGAGCTTTGGTTAACGCCCAGACGCATGGCCCAATGAACTACCTCACCGACGAGGAACCCATCACTTTCACGAGGGAAGAGATCTCGCGTGTAGCATACCCTCACGATGATGCCTTGGTTATCTTGCTGTACCTAGGAAACTTCGACATCAAACGCGTATTGATAGACCCGGGGAGCTCTGTTAATATCATATATATGCATGCGGTCAAAGAGATGGGAGTGGAGTCGCATATCATCAAGTCCCTTTCTGTCTTGGTCTTTGGCAATGGAGTCCCCGACAGGACAGTGAGGGAAGTCATCCTACTCACTTTTGCGGCCGGCATGAACCTCCCAGTCAAGTACCAAGTCATGGACTGCCCTTCGGCGTACAACGCCCTCTTGGGGCGACCATGGATACACCAGATGAGAGCGGTCCCGTCGACACTCCATCAAGTGGTGAATTTCCATACGCCATGGGGGATACGACACATACAAGGTGACCAGAAGACTTCAAGAGAATGCTATCAGGCCTCCTTAAAGACTCCTAAGGGTCTCGCCGCATAGCAACCACAACAACCCTTGGTCGTGGACGAAAGAGACTCGCCGGCAGAGGAGGAACTAGAGATTGTCGCCCTGGACAACACGCGTCCTGAACGTACCATTCGTTTGGGGTCAGGCCTGTCCATGGCCCTACGAGGTAAACTCTTAACTTTCCTTGCTAGGAATTCTGATTGTTTCGCATGGTCCCATGCAGATATGACAAGGATAGACCCAGCCGTGACGACGCACAGGCTGAACGTCGACCCCCATCATAAACCCGTCAAACAGAAACGACGGAGGTTTGCACCCGAAAGAAACAGAATCATCAATGAAGAAATCCAGAAACTCCTCGACATAGGGTCCGTTCGTGAGGTTCAGTACCCCGACTGGTTGGCCAACGTTGTCCTGGTGCCAAAGAAAAACGGTAAACATCGGGTGTGCATTGACTTCACTGATTTGAACAAAGCAAGCCCGAAAGACCCTTTTCCTCTACCTCATATCGATTCTTTAGTCGACGCCACCTCTGGCCATGAGCTCCTGACCTTCATGGATGCCTTTTCTGGATATAACCAAATTCTCATGCATCCGGAAGATCAGGAGAAGATGACCTTCATTACAGAGCGTGGCGTCTATTGTTATAAAGTAATGCCGTTTGGTCTTAAGAATGCAGGTGCCACGTATCAGCGACTGGTCAACAGCATGTTCGCGGATCACTTGGGGAAGACGATGGAGGTCTACATCGACGACATGCTCGTCAAATCCCTCCACGCAGATGATCACGTAATGCACCTCGGCCAGACCTTTTCCTTGCTCCGGCGTTACAACATGAAGCTGAACCCGGAAAAATGTTCCTTTGGTGTAGCGTCCGGGAGATTCTTGGGGTATTTGGTCTCTCAACGGGGCATTGAGGCACATCCAACTCAAATCGCCGCCATTCGGGACATCCCCTCTCTGACCTGTGTGAAGGACGTCCAGCAACTGACGGGGCGAATAGCATCCTTGAACAGGTTCATCTCGCGATCGTCTGAAAAATGCCACCTGTTCTTCGACGCCTTAAGGAAGAACAAGACCTTCGAATGGAGTGACGGACATGAGGCGGCCTTGCAGGAGCTGAAACAATATCTCTCCAGCCCCCCGCTGTTAAGCAAACCATCCTCAGGTGAGACGTTGTTCCTGTATCTGGCGGCGTCCCGCCGGGCTGTTAGCGCCGTGCTAGTAAGGGAAGACCAGGGAAGACAGCGACTGGTATATTACACCAGCAAAACCTTGCTAGACGCCGAGACACGATATTCCCAGCTTGAGAAGTTGGCTCTCGCCCTGGTGTCCGCGTCCCGGAAGCTGCGCCCGTACTTTCAATGTCATCCTATCACGGTCATCTCATCCTACCCTTTGCGGAACGTCCTCCACAAGCCTGACCTCACCGGGAGGCTGGTCAAATGGTCCATGGAGCTCAGCGAATTTGATGTCACCTATCATCCCCGCACCGCCGTCAAGTCGCAAGCCTTGGCGGACTTTATCGCAGACTTCACACCTAATCTACGACCACTGGAGGACAAAGAGGCGGCCGCCACACAGGGATGGACAAACCAATGCTAATGGACGTTGCACGTTGATGGTGCCTCCAATGTTAAAGGAACGGGCCTTGGGATCGTACTAACTTCCCCGACCGGACAGACCTTACGACAATCGGTCCATTGTGAGTTTAAAGCCACTAACAATGAAGCGGAGTACGAAGCCTTCATAGCAGGATTTCCATGTGGTTGCGAGACAAATCGATGACACATACCAGACTAAGGACCCGAGGATGCAAGCCTATCACAGACTGACTAGTGATCTGTTAGCTGGTTTTGAAGAGTTCCGTGTCACTCAAATCGGCCGCGAAGACATCCAAGAAGCAGACGCACTAGCGGGTCTCGGGTCGTCGGTCGGCAACAGCCAAGGGGAGTCAGTCCCCATCATACACTTGCAGTTCCCAACTATCCAACAGAAAATAGTCGCCTCCTACTCGAGTAGTTTGACATGGGACTGGCGGACCCCCATACTAAAGTACTTGCAGGATGGATCTACCCCCGACGACAGAAACGAAGCTCGCCGGATCAAAGTGCGCACGGCCAGATTCAGCGTCGTGAACAACCTCTTATACAAACGATCATACGCGGGACCACTCCTCAGGTGTGTTGGTCCCCAAGAAGCTAAATTCGTCCTTAGAGAGCTTCATGAAGGAGAGTGTGGTGACCACGCGAGAGGGCGAAGTCTTGCATGAAAAGTTCTCAGGTCCGGGTACTTCTGGCCAACGTTGCAGAAGGACGCCCAGGACACTGCTAAGCGCTGCGACAGATGCCAACGCTTCAGCAACGTTACCCATAAGCCCCCGGAGCTGCTCCATGCAACGACACCAGCTTGGCTTTTCATGAAATGGGGGATGGACATCGTGGGAAAGCTTCCTATGGCCCCAGGAAAAGTGGTATTTATGCTAGTCGTGACCGATTACTTTACCAAGTGGATTGAAGCTGAAGCTTTTGCGCAAATACAATAACTTGAGGTCATCGAATTCGTATGGAAGAACATTATCTGCAGATTCAGCCTCCCAAAAGAGATCGTGTGCGACAACGGATCTCAGTTCATTGGTAGACGTTTCCGTGACTTCTGTCACAATTGGGGGATTACTTTACATTTCTCAACGCCAAGGAACCCGCAGTCCAATGGACAAGCAGAATCTAGTAGCAAGATCCTAGTTGCCTCGCTCAAGAAGCGGCTAGACAAAGCCAAAGGAAGATGGGTCAAAGAACTACCTTCCGTCCTATGGGCTTACCGTACGACGTCCTGCACGGCGACAGGTGAAACCCCATTCTCCCTTGTCTATGGATCCGAGGCTGTGATCTCGGTTGAAGTGGGTCTCCCATCACTCCAATACGCCTGGACAGACAAGGAGTCCAACGATCAAACTCTCTGCGATCAGCTGGACCTCCTAGACGAGAGACGGGAGCAGGCAATTATCACTATGGCTCATCACCAACAGAAAGTCGCGCGTTACTACAACAAGAATGTACGTGCTAGATAGTTTAAGGTGGGCGATTGGGTGCACTGAAAGAGTTTCCAGAACACTCAAAACCCGCGCGACGGCAAGCTAGGGCCAACGTACGAAGGTCCGTACCAAATAACCGGAGTCGTCGGCCAAGGGCTTACCAGTTACGCGACAGACAAGGGCAACTAGTCCCTAGAAGCTGGAACGCCATCCACTTGAAAAGGTATTACTTCTGACGCACGCTTCATAGTTGATTATAACCTTTCGAACACATGCGTCTAACCGTTTCATTAAGTTACTCTGGGGTGATGACATACGTCCCATGACGCGACACCCATAAACGACTGATGCCCTGTGATATAATGTCGGGGTCGCTACGGACCAGTCTGACCACACTGTTTCTAGCGTACTTTGCTTGTCCTC
Organism: Vachellia collinsii; assembly: GCA_006871305.1. Classification (NCBI taxonomy): domain Eukaryota; kingdom Viridiplantae; phylum Streptophyta; class Magnoliopsida; order Fabales; family Fabaceae; genus Vachellia; species Vachellia collinsii. Next base: position 7,773 of record QFDD01006726.1, read on the forward strand.
TTTGAGTTAACCTTGCAGAGCAAAAGTATTGTGCACATCATGTGGTCACTACTGGCCATGCCACGAGCCCCAGCGAACGACAACCAACCAAACGGTCCAGCGCACTTGCTCAGGACCATCAAGGCCAGACATAGCCCATGTTCTTGCGGACTCCACCTTCAGACAGAAGCTCTGTTTGCAACAACAGCTGGCTAGTCTTTTTACTACTCCCGCCGACGACAAGGTCAGGTCTACGTTACGTGGCCGCCCACGACTCAGACGCCACCCTTCACCGGCTAACAGCAAGTCATCACGGCCCCACTTAACTCTGGCTTTAACGCATCTGCAGGGATGAAGGCAAATCGCTCGAGCTACTTAGCTAATTCTTGTAACAAAGGCTTACACGTCGTCCATGTACCAAGGGATCAGACTCGAAAGTCAATCCCTTACCCTGGCAATTGTCTATGATGCCACGTTTGTAACAATTGGGTCATTGACCTCATTCAATGAATCACGTTTTATCTTGTAAATTCTCCTGAAGCCTTTAACGGCCACATGCATCGAAGTTTATAACGTCTTCGTTAGCTCTTGCCTCGGCGACAGAGCCAGCACTACTTGGCCTTTGCAACCACCTAAGCCAACATTTGGCTAGTCTGTCCCTAAGACAGGTGAACTAGGCTACCACGATCTGCAAAAGAAAATAAAATCAAGCGGAGACATAACGCTTGCGAAAGAAACAGGCACGATGGCCTGGCATATACTTTGACAACAAATTTTTACGAGGCCACCATGGGCCCCAAAATATCCACACCCATTACGGGCACCAAAATTCAGAACGGCCACACTCGGCCAAGAAAATTCCCAATGCAGGGGGAAATGAGGTCCTAAGTTCCGAGCCCTCCGGCCTCTGCTCCATCCGCGTCGGCCCCAGACGCTCCTCCGCCTTTCGCCGCTTCTCTTTTAGCATCCGATTCCGCCCCAGTACCTGCGTCCGCTGCTCCTGCACCTCCACCGGCCGCTGCCTCGGGAACCTCATCGGTGCCGTAAAAGGGGTCAGGCTCAAAAGTTCGCCCACTGGTGGCTTCGTATATGTCGATGGTCTCCTGAAGATTCCACCGGCTCGACATCCCCACCGTGTGCTCCCAAAGAGCCTGAGTCCGTGCGCTCATGTATGTTTCCGTTTCCACAACGCGAACGTCTTCCCTCAGGGCGGCAACCTCCGTCTTCAGGATGTCGCGGTCCACCCTGACACCTGTCAGCATCCTTTGGAGTTCGGCGGCCTCATCTTTGGCACGCTGGGTCCTTTCATCGGCCATGGCCACGACATCCCTCTGCTCGTGCATAAGGTCTCTCAGACGCCTCAACTCCTTCTCCTTGGTGGCCAAACTCCGCTGCTGGAGGTCCCTCTCACCTTCGGCCCTAGCCAAACGTTCGCCCATTGCGATGAACTCTTGGCCAATGACAGAGACGCTTAGCAAGCCCTGACACGGAGCCAGTAAATGTAAGCAGAGCAAGTCAACGAGTTAGCACATAAGGAGAAAGGTCAAGAACATCATAGACTTGAACTACCTGCGACAGCCGGGCAAGAGTGTCCTCCAGAGCCTGCTTGAGACCCCCGGCCAGCATTGTCTGCCGGTCAGCCTAGAACGGCCGCAGACGTATCACGGGAATAACACCGGTCTCATCTGTGAGGGTCGGCAACCGAGAAGGGCCTACAGCGTCCGAAGGTACAATCGCACCCTTGTCTTCGACCCTTTTCCTCTTAGGGGGCCCGGTTGCCTCTTCTCTTCGAGAATCATGAACGGTCTTGCCCTCGCGGGTGACCGTCTCTGCAGGGGAAGCATGGGGAGGAGAGACGCGAGCCGGCGACACGGGGGGTGGAAGTTGACAGGTCTATGACACCCACGGAAACAGGGACGGCGGCGCGTGAAGGAGAAGCTGTAGCTTTGGACCTCGTCTCCACGGGATGCAGACGGGCCTTGATTTCCCTCGAACTCAGGGCCGGCGTCAGCCTTCCTTTCGAAGGCGTGACCCTGGTCTTCATGGCCACAAGCACTGTCAAAGAAAAACCTCACATGGTTATTGAACTGCAACGCCGATTGTTCGCAAAGATGATGGTCTTGCGCAGTGAAAGCTTACCGTGAGAGGAGTCAGCAAGCTTTAGGAGGAAGCGGAAGTCCTTGTTTCCTTTGGCGGCCCCCAGGACAGCACGGATACTCGCCTCGTTGGCCCCCGCAAATCTGTCCTTACTAGGGGAAGCTGCAACAATAACAGAACATTTTCATCAGCAAAGTCCACCGGAGAAAGTCTAAAAAGTACATACACCCAGACTTACCCTCGAGGTTCCACGAGGACCGTACGGGGGCACCAGCAGCGACCATCTGGCGAGACTCTATGAAGACCCATCGCTCAGACCAACCTCTGTCATTGATCTGCTTGCCCGAGATTAAGGGGGATGTACTGGGACGAGGGGTCAACGTGAAGAAGCCATCCTTCTTCCGCGCCAGATAATAGACAGAAAGGAGGTCGGCGATGGAGAACACGAGGCCATTCCTCGGGCTGGCAAATGCCTCCAGAGACATCACAATGTGCCAGACGTTGGGCATGAGTTGGGCAGGGGCAATGTCGGCGAATCTGCACAAATCGGCGATGAGAGGAGGCAGAGGCACACACACCCTGTACCGGAAAACTTCCACAAACAGGCTCGTCCACCCCTGGAAGGGCGTGCTCGCCGATTCCTCAGCACAGGGGACCCTCGCCTTGATTGAGCAGAGGGAGGGATAGTTGCTACGAAGGCACTGGAACTCGGCCTCCGAGAGACAAGATTGAGAAGGGGTAGGGCGGACGGCAGCACCGCTCGCTCGTGTGCGGTGAACCAGAGTTTGAACCTCCTCCTCTCCCTCCGACTCCCGGTCGAGTGACGGCATTGGAGAACTATCCTCCGCGGAGCTTGCGCGGAGGGGAACGGAGCCGATGGAAGCGTCGGAGTCCTCAGGTGTTCCAGACATGATGGGGAGTTGAAGGAAGAAGACGGTGACGGCAAGAAAAGCAAGAGTAAGGAGCAAGATTGCAGCAAGAAAGAAGAACGGCGAAGTTCGAAAGGAAACTTATGGATGACGAAAGGACAGTTACCGCGGGAAACGTCCTCTCGTCTGGGAAAGCCGCGCCCCATTATTACGCCCTAGGAAGTTGTATCGATTCAAACCCAGCCGTTAGATGCCCAGCACCACGAATGGCCCAGATCATGCCACGTCTGCACAAGAAGTGAACCGACGCCAGCACTTGCCCAAGGCCGAACGACATCCCATTTCATACTCTTCCCGTCCACGTGCCGAAGACGAGAAGAGTGGGGGATTATTGTATGCCTAAAAAATGACATTGGGCCTGACCGGCCCAATCAGCGCCTGACAGCCCAGCTGGCTACACTGGTCCAAGACAACCTGCGCCTGCAACCAGCGTCAGCAACCGTTTACCCAGCGACACCAACGTTCGTCCGCGGTCCATGCCCCCGAGGATGTAGGACTGGACTGTTGTGATCCACGGATTTAGCACCCTCGCTGCCTAGGTTCCCGGAGCCACGTAGTAACTACCCAATGGCTAGGCGACTACGAAATACATTATTTATTTTGATTAATCTGTAACGAGGAAAAACAACTCTCTGGAATTGAGAAATTTCCTTCTCCTCTCTGAATCCAAATCATTGTAATTCACTCTGAGATTCAATACACGCCTGCAGGAAGAGTCACCAAGATCTTCTTTTCACTTTCTCTTATCCCTGAATTTGGTTCCGCACTTCGTTTCCCTGCCATACACTGTTGGTGACCCCAAACCCCTTTTTTATTCATTCCTTGACTAAAATCCGCACAAACAATCAAGATATACCTTTCTGAAAATATTTTTAATAAGGTGGGATTCGATCTCAGTTTTTCTACTAGCCGCTGCTAGACTAATCACTTTTGGGTATTTATCTCCCCTTCTTAGCTCAAATGTTCTTACTAACATTGAAAAATAACCCATAATATAACCATTGGATGACTATTTTAGAAAAATTAAGAAAAATAAATATATTTATTATCTTTTTCTAAACTATTGATTTATAAATTAATATATAATCTAATGACATATATATAAATATTTCAGAATATATATAATTTAAAATAATTTATTTAATTTTTCCATCTAAGTTGGACAATAGCGGATGGGAAGCGGATTTTGTGTTGGAAAGATCATTGGGTACCACGCCTTGAGAAACTAGAGGGGCTCTGTCTTCATTCCCTCCCAATTGATGTCTCACAGTGGCTAGTAGCGGATTGTCAGACTCCGTCTGGTGAGTGGATTTGGCAGAAATTCGAGCACCTCCTACCTTCACATGTCCTATCAGCAATTAGACAAGTACATATACAGCCAACGGGGAGCAGTGATTTTCCTATATGGCGATGGTCGAATGATGGTCGCTTTAGCATAAAAGCCTTCCTACCTTCACTTAACTGCCACCCTCCAGTCAAGACTTCAGGCCAATTGGAAGCATATATGGAAGCTTTAGGTTCCACAACAATACCGTTTATTCATGTGGTTGGGCTCTCACGGTCGTCTGTTAACAAATTTGGCCAGATCAGAACATGGAATGAACCCAAGTGGAGCATGTGAAGTCTGTAACTCGGGACAGGAATCTACCATTCATGTTCTACGAGATTGTCCAGCTATTAGAGAGGCGTGGAATCACCAAGTACCTCGTGACTCGCGTACTAAAGCGGTGGCTGAACTGGTGTATCAGGCAACTTTTTTCAATCTCTGGCCATGGAATTTACGCATTGGTTCGCGGTGCTGTGTAGACACATTTGGCTAGCAAGGAACGATAGGCTCTTTAATCAACGCGTATGGAGTACGGGTGATTTATTAGGACAAACCAAGGCATGCTTATCATGGGGCACACCGAACCTTAGCCATAGACGCAAGATGGTCAAGGAGTGGGGCGTTTGGATACCTCCGCCACTTGATGTAGTTAAGGTTAATGTAGATGGATCGAGACGGGGCTCAGGCTTGTGTATATGAGGTGGGGTGCTACATGACCATAATGGCATCTTCCTGCATGGCTTCATGTAGCGGATTGGATCACACTCAGTACAGAAGGCAGAAGCTTGGGGCGTTTTTTGGGGCCTCAAAATCGCTGCTGATAGGGGGTTTAAAAGACTCATCGTGGAGAGTGGCTGCAGTGAAATCTTAATACTTCCGAAATCGCCAATACCACTATTGCATTCTATTTATAACATCCTCACCGAGATTCAAGCGATGTTGGCACAAGACTGGGACGATGAGCTGATCGGATGCAATAGTGAGGTTAACTCAGTTGCTGGTGTTTTGGCTCGGGAAGCTTGAGGCGTAGTTAGGGACCTGTCAATTTTTGTTGTTGCCGGTAGAGTCTATTATAGCCACCTGCTGTTGAAGGATCGGGACAATGCACCTGTTCGAGTTGACTCAGATGTTTAGCATCTAAGGTTTTCTTCTTCCTGTACTATATAAAAAAAATCAACTTAGGCTTATAGCTAACCTATAAGGCAACGTATGAATATGTATCATATAGGAATTTGTATCTGTCTTTCTTTCTCATTAGCTCAAGTTCAAATTCGAAGCCAACGTGTGTGTGGGCTATTCGTTGAATGGGTAATTAATATAATTGAAGTATAAGAACTCATTTTGAAATAATTATTAATTTCCCAAAATATCCAACATTTGTAATGAATGGAATTTCGATTTGGATGGAGGGATTAGTTATTTCTAGACCCAATTCTTAGTATTGTAATAAGTTTAGGCACATGTTACGCTGATTTTTGTGTTTTATGTTTGGGCCAAAGCCTCACCTAATT
>QFDD01006727.1:0-15669 GCA_006871305.1 Vachellia collinsii
TGAACGAAACCATTCTGGAAACTCCTTTTGTTGTCTGAACTCAGTCATTAGACCTTGGGTCTCAAGTTCTCTCTTATGTTCCCTAAATATTTTTAATAGAAATGAGAAATATATTTATATATATGATAACAAATGCATTTTAAATTCAAGTAAGGTTGACGTACTCTATAAATGGCCAAACTTCTTCACAATTTTGGAGTACATACATCCTCGCTTGACAATACTCTTCATGGGAAAGATGGATTGCCTCAAAATGTCCCCTAGCTTCACCATTTTTCTTGAATATCCAAAACTCATTGTGGATGTCAGCATTGTTGTCATCATTCCTACGTGGGATATTAAACTTTGTAGGAAAATCTTTCAAATATCGTGAGCAAAATGTAAGACATTCATCTGCCAAATATCCTTTTGCAATTAATCCTTCGGGTTGAGCCTTGTTGCGAACATTTGATTTCAGTGATCGCAAATACCTTGTGCAAAAAAAAAAAAAATTAACAAACTTTAGGTTGTTTTGAATGATATACTATAAATGTAATAGTTATATATTGCTTGATATGTTACCTCTCTATGGAGTACATCCAACGATATTGAATTGGACCACCAATTTTTGCCTCATTTGCCAAATGTATTGGCAAGTGAACCATGATGTCAAAGATGGCAGGTGGAAAGATAGTCTCTAACTTGCACAAGGTTAATATTATTTGATTTTGAAGTTTGTCAAGTTCTTCACATGTTAAGCACTTTGAACAAAGATTCTTAAAAAATCTTCCTAGTTCTATAATTGGTTCACACACTTGGGGAGGTAATAGCCCACGTATTGCAATTGGCAATATTTCTTGCAATAGCACATGATGATCATGACACTTCAAACCAAATATTTTTCATTCTTGAATGTTGACACACCTTGAAAGGTTAGATGCAAAAGCATTAGGTACCTTTAAGTTAGCTAAGAATTCACAGAGGGCCAATCTCTTTTCAGGGGACAATGTGTAAGGAGCATAAGGCTTTAAAACATTATTACCATCTTCAATTGGATGCATATTACTCCTAATGCCCAAGTCCAACAAATCATACCTACTTTTCAATTTGTCCTTTGTTTTTCCAACTAAATCCATCACCGTTGACACAATATTATCAGAAACATTTCTTTCTATATGCATTACATCAAGATTATGCCGTATCAACAAGTTTTTCCAATACGACAATTATGAAATTTTCTGAATGACACTTCACCCAATTGTTCTAATTGCAGAAGTGCTTCATCTCCAATTAGTTGAATTGGTGGAGTCCCATGTTCTTCTTTCCCATCAAAAGAGATCTTATTTTTATGCCATGGGTGATTTTGTGGAAGAAAACGACTATGACCCATATAACATAACTTACTCCTTAATGAAATGCAATGTGTGTCTTTGTGGTAACATGGACATGCAAGCTTGCCTTTGGTTGACCACCCTGAAAGATTTCCATATGCCGGGAAGTCATTTATTGTCCATAATACTGCTGCATGCATAATAAAATTTGATTGAGAGTGTGCATCATATGTTTGCACCCTAACGTCCCACAGTTGTATTAGCTCTCTGATCATTGGTTGTAAATAAACATCTATTTCATCTCCTGGACATTTCGGACCAGGAATAAGAAGAGTCAACATAAAGTATGGGCTCTTTATGCAAAGCCATGGTGGCAAGTTATATGGTACCAAGACAACGGGCCAAATGCTATGATTAGCACTCATATTCCCAAAAGGTTGAAATCCATTACTTGCCAAACCCATTCGAACATTTCTTGGATCAGTAGAGAAGCTAGGGTATTCTTGGTCAAAGTGTTTCCAAGCAAGAGAATCAGCTGGGTGTCTCAATACACCATCATCAATGTGTTTCTTTTTATGCCACCTCATTTCTTTAGCTGTCTCTCTCGCCATATAAAGCCTTTGCAGTCTAGGTGTTATTGGAAAATGCCTAAACACTTTTTGAGCAACCTTTTTCCCTTTTTTCTTGTTTAACTTCCATCTAGGAATTTTGCACTTAGGACATGATTGTGCATTTGCATGATCTCCCCAATACAATATACAATCATTCCCACAGGCATCAATTTTGTTATAACCTAGGCCCAAATCACGAATTATCTTCTTAGCTTCGTAGAATGAGTTTGGCACTAAAGCCCCTTCTAGGAGAGTATCTTTGAATAGGGCCAAGAGAGCATCCATGGAATTATTGCTCCAATGGTTAAGGCACTTCAACTGAAGCAATTTTACAATGAAAGACAATTTTGACATTTTGTCACAATGTGGATAAAGTTCTGTTTCTGCATCTTTTAATAAGTTAAAGAACTTTTTGGCATGAACATTTGGCTCTTCGCTCTCATTTAATCCAATTTTTGTAGCCTCTTTATTCTCATTTAATCCAATGTTTGTAACCTCTACATTCTCATTTAATCCAAAGTTTGTATCCATACAAGGAAACCCATATGCATCATATACCATCCTTACAAGGTTTTCTTCCTCATTTGTATCATTTTCTACCATTCTACTTGATGTCCCCTAGTCACTTTGAAATCTAGAAATTTCCCCATGTAAGTCCCACACCTTGTAGCTATCCCAAAAACCCTTTATTCAACAAGTCAAACCTAACATCTCTTTGAGCTTTGAATACAACGTTCATACATTTCTTACAAGGAAAACGTATTGTATTTATCACTCCATGCTGAGTGAATACCCATTCCAGAAAACCATCTACTCCTCGAATGTATGTTAGGTTTCCTCTATCTTTAATGTCTAACCAACTTTTATCCATTTCTAGTTAATAAAAAAAAATGAAGATCAATACTTATTTCAATATGAACATAAGGGGAAAAAACGTTTATATAGGAAAGTAAATAACAACAAAAATGAACATATATTTTTCAATATAAAATGAAGATTCATAAGTGGCTGACACAATTCTAAGCAAGTAAACAGGAAAAAAAACTAGAAAAGCAGCAACTCAAAAAGAATATCATTCAAAAAAAGTCTGCAAGACCACTATTAGAGTACATATTGTAGCAATATTTAATGTAGATAGTATACGGATTTATAGGAGGATTTGTAGGAATTAATTGTAATTATTAGAGATTTGTTTTTAGCATATTTTAATTTCAAATTGTAATCAAGATCCCATGATCCTTGCTCACCCGTTGATGGCTGATCCTACTAGCTCATATATATATAATCTATAGTACAAAAATAAGATTATTAGAGCATTATCATCTTCACCTCAGGTCGACACTGTTCATATTGTTCAATAATTAACCTTCTTTTTTTATTGTATTATTTTATGGAGTGTTTGGCTGTAGTAAGTCTACTTAAAATGAAGACGTCAATGTTCGATACGGAGGCTTCTTCAAACAAAAATTGAGCTAAAACAAACAAAAATTGAGACCCGAAAGATCTACAGTAGTAAATACACGAAATTGGTCCACAAATCCGTTTAAATGAGAGCAACAGAGGAAAAAAATCCAAACAAGCAAGTCACTAGTAGCAATCACTGAGACAATGAAAGTAGATTAAAATTTAGAATAAAAGAAAGAGAGAAGGGTACCTTCGAGTAGCAACAACTCTACAGCTCTATGAAAAGGGACAGGCAAAGGTGACTTTACAAGTAAAGCTCAATGCCTATGCGAGTAAAGGTAAAAAGCGACGGCCGACAGTAAGGAGTGAAGCTTCAAAGAAAACAAGTCTGCGTATAAAATAAGTAATAAATCACAAAAATCAAATAAAATCATCCAAAATACAAAAAAAAATTACTATGTACTTAATCAATAAAGCACAACCTAATAATACAAGAATTTAACAAACAATCACTTGAGCTTCATGAAGCAGTTTTCATGTCTAATAAGCGAACAAATTGGTTCTAACCAAATGTATTGCTCATGAAGCAACATCTTTTGAATTCGAATGGGAGAAGAGGAATTCTATTCCTCTCCTACGCACCAAAAAGGGGGAAAAGCATCTTGAAACACAAGGTCGCATTATACCACTATTAGACAAGGATAGTCCAAATTTTTTTCATGACAAGGAACATTTGTAAAGAAAGTTTTCCAATTTCTTCATAAATCCATAGGAGGCAGCACGCCATTGCTATTACAGATGAAAATTCATACTAGAGACTCATTCATTCCATTCTACTTAACGGGCGATGGCAACGATGGCAACGTGAGTGAAGCTGAAAGGGGATGACTGTGGTCTGGCGGTCTGCAACTCTGGAGGCCTTGCGGGCTGGAATAAGAGCAACAATTTTTTTTTGTCCAAAGAATAGGAGTGCTCGCTCAGCAAGTGCATAGGTCACGTCAAGTAATAAAGTAATGATAAAGTATCGTTATCATTCCTATAGGGATTTGTTTAAAATTCTCAACCAATCGAAAAAACTAGATGCATTCAATTAAGTTGAACCAAACAAATATTTGATATGAAATGGTGATTTTGTAAACTATTTCTTAAAATTTTAAAAAAAGAAAAGCAATTAATTCTTTAATTTCAAGAATGATTTTTTTGAGTTTGTGATTTTTTCTACCCCCTTGTATTTCATAATATTATTAAAAAAACCTCCTCTCATAAATGCTTTTAGTGAATGAATGTGTTCGTATAGGATTCAAAGAGTATATATAAAATTTTTTTCATGTCAAAAACAAGAATTTAATTCCATTAATTAGACCAGCAAAATCATTAACATTAACAAAAGGTAACATTAGAAACAGATTAGTGATGCTGCACAAAAGAATCATTGCCAAAATAAAGTGTCATCCAACTACAGATAAAGGGTTATACATAAACTATTCAAAATATATTGACGAAACAACATCAACCCAACGTTCATAGAAAATAAAAGAAAACAACTACATCTACATCAATCATCAATAGGGTCATCCTCATCCATTGTCCCAGAAGGGCCAGCTTCATTGGCTTCCTTATCTGAGTCAGAAGAGCAGTCAAGTTCCAAATATTGAGCTAAGCAATCAAATTTTCTCATTAACTTCCTTATCAGGTCATTCTACTTGCTTATCATGTCACATTACTGCTGGTGCATTTGTTAATGTAAATTATAAAGGTATTGCAGGTTGGGGTTAGGAGTAGAGGATGGTTGGTTCATTTCTTCTTGATCATCCCCTTGTCTCTCATGATCAACATCATCAGCAAGAAGACTATAGTCAAAAGCTTTTGTAGGTGTGATCTTGCCGTCCTTCAAAGTAGTCTTAATTGCATGGGACATGCACATGTCTGTGATGAAGTATGCAAATAACAAGCTGCTATTGTGTTGAGTGAGATATGTTTTCAGCTTATTATACATAAGACTGGCCAAATCCACTGGTTCACTGTGCATGAGGAGGTACATCAGACAAGCTCTATCCTTAGATACATCACTAACATGAGAGGTAGGAAAGACATTAGATGCTAAGAAATACATAACAAACCAAGCATCCTTACGCAAGTGGGTCCTCTTAATTTTTGAATGTTTGCCATTTTTCATTTGCTAGATAGTCATACCAGGATTAGTGAGATATGTTATCACTTCATTTAAATCTAATGACTGTGGATTGGCAAGATAAGATTTGTATGTATAGTTAATTATAACAGGTAGGTTAAAGAAGGATCGAAATGAATCAACATCAATAGTGATCTGAGTTCATCTCACATTAAAACTTGTAGATTTGCAATGTGCAGCATGTGCATAATATTCCCACACCAAAGATCTAAAAGCTGGTTTATTCTTCCTATTAAGAGATGATGTATGATGCCTACTGCTTAGGACTTCATACATATGCACATACTGATTGTAGGGGAATTGCCTTTCAAGGAGAATGTGATGGGGTACAATTTTGTTTAGGCAAAAGTCAAATACTTCTTGGTTTCAAAAATTTTTTCGGTCAAAAGATGCGGAGAGAGAAGGATCTGGGTCTTCAAGCTGATTGAAGATCTTCATGTCCATTTTAGTACTCACTCTATTATGAGCCATTGTGCCTGATCAACAACCCAAGAAAACCAGCACCCAGCAAACATTTATGAGCTAAGAGAGACCAAAATGGTAAGGAAAACCTATAAACCAACCCCTAAAGGTACACCGCATCCTAAAGGCACTATCCCAAAATTATTTGAGAACTCCCTAACCCCCTAAAAGCAACAACAGAATATATGAGACCTTAATATAAAATGGACTTTCAGCTTCTTCCTAGGGGCAATCACAACACATAACAACAAGTTTTGAAATTTCTCAATAGTAAACATAAAATAGCACAGACCCCGTCATGCTACCGTTCCGCACACATCAAAAATTATCTAAGCATAACCTATAACTGATTGACAAAAGAGTGTCAAGAAAGAAAAAAACTACATAATGAAGAAAGTCCAGCAAAGACTTGCAGGTGAAACCCTTTTTTGACTGAACCATCGTCAATCTTTTCACTACTAGCAAGAAAGGGTTAAAAAGAAATAGAAGTTGGCAGGAGCAATAGCCACAGGAAAAGTCAAGATAAAAGTCTTAAGCTAACTATTCCAAACATGCAAGATCTATCAACTCAGCATCTTCTACCCGTAGCACATACTAAGAAGCCAATTAGAAAAAGGGGCATTACACTTACAGGGTAGGAGCTGATGTATTAAAACCCTTGAACAAACGGAAGATGTTGAATCTTGCTCCCTAATGGAGTCACCAAGACGAGAAAGAGAAGATATGAAAAAGTCATCAGCGACACTCACGACAGGAGGGAAACGGAGAAGAAATGTAGGAAGGTTTAAACTTGGAGAGGATGGAGCGAGCTAGCCAGGGAACAGAGTTGTTGATGTGAAGTGTGTCGGAAGGGTACGGTGAAGTGGGTAATTAAAAGCATCGATCAGAGGAAATAATTTAAATTGATGGATATGCGAGGGAAAGGGAATTTTTTTTTGAGAGCCCAGGCTCTGAATTTAGTGCCTAGGCTCTCAAGCTCTTGGGCCATTGATGATTTTGCACAGAGAGGGAGAGAGCCTTGGCACACAATGTAGAGCCTAGGCTATGAAGCTCTGTCCCGTGCATGCTTTATTATCCTTTCTTAGAACATAAAACAAGGTCGTCATCGTTATGAATGTGAATGGAGTGGGTGCTAATTCCTCAAGATGATCCTTACGAGTTGAAATTAATGACTTCACGTCGATTTGCTTTCAGAAATTAAGATATAACACTTGCCTCATGTAATTAAGTTTTGCTCTTTTTTCCATGTCCTATATAGTCCTTTTTCAGGCTCTGTATTCGTTGAGGCAGTTAAAAATTTGCGTCCCATGCAACAACGATCACATTTTATATTCAAAATATCATCTTTCTAAACCACACGTAAGACGTGCAGTTTAGAAAGATGAATTTCTAAACCACATAGGATACACGCGGTTTAGAAATAATACTTTCTAAACCGCATCAATGGTGTGCGGTTTAGAAAGTAATATTTCTAAACCGCATGTATCCAGTGCGGTTTAGAAAGTCATCTTTCTAAACGACACGTCACCCATGCGGTTTAGAAATTCATACATATATTTGGACCGCAGGAAAAAAAGCGGTCTAAAAAATTAATTATGAGGTCTAAAAAACACATTTCTTTCTATTTGAAAAAAATGTCATCTTTCTAAACTGCACGCCAAAGGTGCGGTTTAGAAAGATCACTTTCTAAAAGGCACGCCAGACATGCGGTTTAGAAAGTGTTGAGTGCGGTTGAGAAAATGATCTTTCTAAACCGCATGTCTGGCCTGCGGTTTAGAAATATTACTTTCTAAACCGCATATGTCACATGCAGTTCAAAAATAGATTTTTTTTAAAAAAATTTTCGTTGTTTTTCTTTGTACTACCCAATTTTAATACCTGTAGTTTACTTAAAATACGTTTTCCTTATTATTTCATTTACAAAAGCAATTAGGAAAGTAATTCCAATTCCAGGCAACACTTGGCAATTGACAAAAATCCCAATTTTAATTTAATTTCTTACTTACACACAAGTACATGTACAGGTTTGGTAACATGTTTCATGTAGTAGTGGATTTGGTAACACAATTTCTCAACAACCTTAATACCACATATTTGGTAACAAAGTTTCTCAACCCAAACAAAAAAATGTTAACAAGAGCATAAACAATGTTTAGAACCTGTGAAATGAATGAACATGTACAAGAGCAGACAAATAAACAACACAAGCTCAATATTGTTCTACAAGTTCAAGAAAATATTCACACCAATGCTCACGGATGTAGTCAATATCCTCTTCTGGGAAGGCTTCAGCAAGTTCAAACATCTGAGATATCAAAGTCATATAAATTCATATAATCCAAAATAAGAGAATATTAAATTCTATAAAAAAATAGTCAGTCAAAAATAAGAGAACATTAAAAAAATAAGAATATATATATTTACCTCTTGAGTAAACTCAGTCATGCCTAAAGAGATGACATTAAATATGTGCCTTAGCACATATAAACCACATAGGTTGGACATTTTTGGTTGCCTACGACTCTATAAAGGAAACAAGTCATTAGGAAAATCATAAAAAACACCTATCCACTAATTCTTATTCTAAGTTCTCATTTAAAAAATTCACAAATAAGCATCATCAGCTTACCTTTGGTATGATCCATTCAGGGTCTTTCACCTCATGTTCGCGCTTACGTAAAGCAACAACTTGGTATGTTCTCATAGCCCTAGCATCAAAATCATAGTTAGCAATTTCTTTTACTGACTGCGTTCTCTTTGAAATGTAAAGTTCTATATAAGCAAACTGACCCATCCATTGTCTTCTTTAATTCCTTTCCCGGTTTGTAGTGAAGGGAGCATAAAAAGATGATGGTATTCCTCGTCATGGATAAAAGAACCAACTGCCAATGCTTACTTCAAAAACGAATGAATATTAAGCAAATACAAAAGTTTTATCATTGAAAGGTAGCTTATTCTTGCAAAAAAGAATTGAACGTTAATCAAATACACGTGGATATAAGGTGCTATGAAACACTTAATTCCCCCGATAAATATTGACGTCTCAAAGAAGGCGTGTTTTCTTTCTCTTGGATGTGAATTGGGCAGAGGAATCCAAATTTATTGCTCTTACCGGAGGAAACCAAATGTTGATGCATGTACTTATTATGAAGCAAGTATTTTAGTAAGGGTTAAAATATTTTAATTACGATTGGTATACAAGAGAACACTTACATCATAAACACTTGGACAACCACATTGGTAAGCTCTTGGTTTGGAGCTACAAGGGACACTAAATCTTCCCTTTCAAGATAGACTAGCATGCCTTCTTTCCCCACAACTGCTCGATCCATTGGCAATGCTTTTTCTTTAAAGGATTTATCATATGACATCAAAATCACATGTTGTAGAGCATTCAGTTGGGATTGCAAACGAGGATGCAATTGAGGGGGTGAAACTGGTTGATTAGATGGAGCTGTGATCAGATTTGTGACTGGAGTGGTCTGAGCTTGAACAATATGAACAAGTCTCCTTGGCCATAAGATAAAAGTCTTCACAGCATCAGCCTCAGTTTTCACTTCATCCGTGGGGATTGGGACATGAGCATCTGCAATAATGACCTCTTCAACCACAATTCTCACTTGATCATCTTGTTGTTGTGTGTGGTGTATAGTTGGCCCCAAGTTATGAATGCTACCTAACGCTACTAGCTGTCTTGAAGGATGCTCAACATATAGATCACAAGGTTCACCATTTAGAATGGCGTGACCCTCTAATGTATGCGCAATATTAGAATAACTCTCTTTAGTACTTTGAAGAGCTTTAGGCGTCTTGGGGACACTTATCTCTTGTTTAGAGTTCATCATAGACATCATTTCATCCTTCAGCTTGCTCATTCGAACTTCAAATTGAGCTTCTAACCTCGCTTCTAATTTTGCAGATACCGAAGCTTCTGTCTTTGACCTCACCTTAGCCAACAAAGCATCCATCTCATCCTTTGGCACCACACTTGAGGGATAGTAACAAGTAGGTCGCCCAAAGTAGTCCCTTAAGCCCACCCCACCTCCAACTCCCTTTACTCGCCCAACGTAATCTGGCTTCCCCACAGCAGCAGTCAAAATATCATTTCGCCCATCGGGCTTGAAGATTCCGACAACTTGATTTTGTGAAATTTCTTCCTGTGACATGTAGATAACAGACATAAGAATGAACATAGTTATGTTTCTAAACCAAAGAATTTGCATACTTATAATCTGTTTAGCAATTAAACGAGCACGTTCGCTTGTATAATGCCCACTTCTTTTTTGGTGAGCGTATATCCATCTATCTTCACGACGGATGGGAGATGGTGGAGAAATAATGGTAGAAGGATCAGATTTAGCTTGATCTTCCAACCTCTTTCTCTTGGCTGTCAACGAATCTTTCTCAGCGTTTGCATAGCCCCCTCGAGACATTGTGTGGGGGCAATCATTCTTGCGACCACGCTCAATTGCTTTAACCCTTTTTTCAAAAGCTTGTGGTGTAGTTCGAATTCTATAGAATTCTTACCAAGTGTCCTCGTCAATAAAGGGGTACTTGCTGCAAGGAGTAGGTCGAGGTTCACCATCTTTCACCTCATTATGCACATAATGGTGAGCTAGCTGTGTCTTGAACGCTCTCCAATGTGTGCAACAATAGGACAATGTCTTGTGCTTCAAGGTCACATTGTCAAGAACATCGTAAGTGAGCTGTAATATTTACCATTCACATTATTAGTAACAAAATAATATTATTAAATGCTTGTAAAACTAAGAAAAATGTATTTATACCTGGATTGTGTCCCAAATATTGTTCTTCACACGATTTGAAACATTGTTCCACTCCTCCAAGATACTTGGCTTTTTGCGTGCTAAGAGGCCAAGATAACTGATATACCTGGTCGCGTTAGGCTTAATAGGTTTCGAATACTTATCGAATTGAATTGATATCTTCTGCCCACTATTTTGATCTTCAGTGAACTTCTTCAATCTTGTGCCACTTCTACCCCTCCTCTGTGTGGATTGGCTACTAGACGCAATTGGCATATCGCTAGGGCCACCTTGACTGTCGCTAGGCCGACTATGATCCTCCATGTTCCTGCTAATACAATAATATAAGGTAAGTTACTTAAATTAAAATAACATCACATGAAATAAATAAATGAATAATTTTAACATTATACTTTATAGAAATAACTAACTTTATAACTATAATGAAATGGAAAGACCAAAGTTTATCAACAACAGACTTTGATGAAGAAATGAACTACATTCAATTCATTCTAGACTTTATTGTTTGAAAATAGAGATAAACTGTATTTTCTTCCAATAGACCTTTATAACTATCTAAACAATTGATTAGGAAGAAAAAAAAGGAACTACAGGAATACATGTTTATCAGGCATTACGAGCAAATCAAAATATATGGGAGACATATTTTGTTTTGGTTTAATACCCAAAGCACAATCAATTCAACAAACTAGCACTTGTAGGACCAACACAATCTAATTAAAATGTAATTGAAGAACAAAAGCACAAAGTTATAATTTGAAAAAAACCAATGCGAATATAGATTAAAATATAATTAAATAACTTACAAAACAAACAACAGGACAATGGTGGCGACAATGGAAGCACGATAGTGGTGGAAGCACAACATTGGAGAGCACGACAGCGACCGCGTCAAAAATTAGTGCATGTACGAGGGTGGCGACAATGGAGACTCGGCACTGAAGGATTTTGAAGTTGGGGATTTTAGAGCTGAGTGAGGAGGAAAGGACAGTGGTGACAATAATGGAAGCATGACAGCAGTGGTAAAGGAGAGCACGACAGTGATGATGATGAAAAATCAATGAAGAGCACGACGATGGTGGCAATGGAGACTTAGCACTGACGGCACTAGGGGATTTTGAAGATGGGGATTTCAGAGAAATGAACCTAAATCTCGGGCAAGAAATGAAGTATATGGCACGTTCATTTTTCATTTTTTTAAAACAATTCTAAACCGCACCAAGTATGTGCGGTTTAGAAAGTGTACAAATCTAAACCGCACCTCGTAGGTGCAGTTTAGAAAGTACTTTCTAGACCGCACCTGGTATATGCGGTTTAGATTTGTCCCTTTGTAAACTGCACCTTTTTATATGCGGTTTAAATATGTTCACTTTATTATGAAAATAGAACCACTCAGCCAGAAGCTCAAAAAGCTGAGCTTTTTCTCCCTTGTTTTCAGCTTTTCCTGTGTTGAGCTTTCAATTCCTCAACTACTTCCTACGCCTGCCCATGCCCAGAGCACGCCGCTTCTCTCCTCCCTTAGAGAAGCCTCTATCTGCACCCCAGCTTTCTCCCCAGTGGCACGCTTGTACTACTTAACCCGTACGTGAAGCTGCCTCACCCGTGAAGTTCATCGTTCTCTAGCTCTTCTTCATTGAGTCCATTTCTCTTCGCTTCTATTTATGGTTTCACGCTCCCCACCTTCGGCTCTCTCATCAAATCGGCCTCACCCGCGGCGCAGAGGTCACTGTCATCGTTTGGGCACGCCTGGTCGTCGATTGCTCGTGTCTTTCTTGCACAAAGCACGCACGCCTGCTAGCTTCACAAGTACAATACGTTACCTGCTTTGGGTGCTCCGATCTGTCAATCCTTGGCTCATTCGGTTCTTCTTCCCTGATTTGTGGTGAGTTTGAGGTTTTTTGCTTCCACATTGTGTCTCCTCTGTCAAGCATTTTCTGATTTTGGCAACGATTTTTTGATGTGGTGAGTTTGAGATGTTTGGTGATCTGTGTCCATCATCGTCTTCTTCATCGCATCTGGGTCAGCTGGGCATTCATGTTGGAAATTGCCTTGTCAGTTGAGTTAGGCGTCGATGAACCAGAAACGAGGGGCCTTCGTTTGCAAAACAATTTCCATGGGAAGAGGTCGAGCATTAGCCACATTTGTCGTCTCTTGTGTCCCTGACCTATGTACGTAATGTGTGTGAGTTTACAACTGTGTGTGTATGTGTAAACTGGTCCGAAGCGTATGGAGCATTAGTGTGTGTGTGACGAACCAAGAACCCTCCAACTGATAAGGCAAAATTTGTGGAAGTTCATTTTTTGTTTGAGCAGAGTGCATTGAAAAATCGTCTATGGCTGCTGAGTAAAATGCATAGTTGGGTTGTGTAGGATCAATTTTTATTTTGTAATCTGAATTTTATAAGTATTTATTTATCAGTTGGGATCATAATTAGAATGCACTTCCATGAGTTTATTTTTGACTGATTTTTTTTTTTCCATTTCACTTGAACAAAGCTTGGGAGTTAAATGTTTATATGTTGGGATTTTTTAAAATTTCAATTTAGTTAAAGGTTGAAGTTAAATGTTTATGTTTTCACTAAACTTTTTTTTTTTCCATTCGACTTGAACAAAGCTGCGAGTTAAATGTTTATGTTGGGATTTTTTAAATTTTAAATTTTGTTTAAGATTGAAATTAAATGTTTATTTTGGGATTTTTGTCACCTAGGGTATACGAAGATAGCAAAATGTGGAAGTAAAATTAGGTAAATTGTATTAAGAGGCCCATGTTTTGGCTTCAAACTTTGGGGCACCATTGAGCATTTCATTTTTGCACAGCACAGATTGGACTTAAATATTTTTTTGACTTCCAATTGAACTACATGTTTTGAACGTCTCATTTTGGTTATTTGTTTTCACTTGATTGGGAGGGTGGAGTATTGATTGGAAGAGTGGAGTATCGGCCTCTTGTTTGTAAATAGCATCTTTTTTTTTAGTTATTATGCCCATAATTAAGGTTTTCTAATTTTTATGAATTACCTAATTAAATTTAATTTTAAATATAACTTGAAAGCATGTTGAATCCGTTTGGCTAAACTAATTCTATATTGTATAAAATTTCAATATTTATGGAAAATAAAAAATATTTGCGTGCGTTAAAAAGTTAATATCCAAAATTGAGGTGAAGATTGTGTAGCTGTTATGAGTTTTGTGCTTTTAAGTTATGTCAATTAAACTCCGTATTTCATGTATAGCATAATGAGTAACAATAAGGTGAAAGCCTCATGGGATACGAACACCACGAAGGTGTTAATTGACTTATGCCTCACGCAACTCAATGCTGGATGGTGTAAGACTAGTACCTTCAATAGTGTCGGCTGGGAAGAAATTGTAAGCGGATTTACTGCACAGACACAAAAAGTCTACTCTAGAATACAACTAAAGAACAAATATGACTCCCTACGAAGGGAGTATTAGTTGTGGGATAAGCTGTTGAAGGAGACTGGTGTTGGATGGAATGTGGAGAGGAAGACTATCGATGCCCCTGACGATTGGTGGGAGAAGAAGATTTTGGTAATGAATTAGCTTAGTTATTGGTAATTATGGTTTTCCACTGTCCTAGATTTGGGTAACTAACGTAATTTTATTGTCTTTGAATATACAGGAAGTTCCTGGATACGAAAAATTCAGGTTACGGGGACTCCAATTCCATGATGAGTTACTCCAGTTATTTGGAGGTGTGATGGCCACAAGAAGAAGTCAGTGGGCACCTTCTAGTTCCGTACCACCAACTCAGTCCGCGCCGCCATTTTACTCAAAAAAGGGTTTGTAGATAGTCATGATTTAGCGGGGGCAAGAACTGGTGTGAGTGCGGGGATGCAGTATGTGAACTTCAATGACTTAAGCGGAGGTAGTGGAGGGAGGAGAATGAACACATCAGATAGGGGAGGAGGTGGTAGCAGATCGAATGCGTCGCTGGGGGTGAATATGGGTCATGCCATTCGGAAGAAAGGGCCTGCATCTAAACAAATGGTGAAAGCAATGGAATAGATGGTAGAGGAATCAGGTTTAGATAGGATGGAGAGGAGAGAATGATTTGCCAAGAGGGAAGAACGTGCGGCCAAGGAGGAAGAATGTGCTGCCAAGAGGGAAGAGGCATTGATTGGAGCTGTCTTGTCTCACTTATAAACAATTGAGGAAATTGTTTCTGATGAAGACTTCTTCGTACGATGTACCAACCTCCTCGAATGAGACCAATCAGCAATGGAAGCGTATGCCGCGTGGAAGAATTCAAAGGGCAGATTGTTGCCCTACCTTAAGCGAAAATGTTATGTGTAACACCTCACTTTTCACCTCTCTAACTTCATTAGAGACCACTATTGAACCTCTCTAATGCTTTCCAAGGTTAAAATGGAGCAAAGTAATGAAATTCCAAAGTTAGCCAAAAGTCACTATTCATTTGGCAAAAATTCAGATTTTTAGGCCAACTTTGAAAATTCATAACTTATTCTAGAAAAATTGAAATTGAGTGGTTCAAATCTCTAAATGAAGATTTTGAAATTATCTACTGGGTAAAAATACCAATTCATCCAATTTCTTGCCCAATTAAGACAGTTTAATACGTGAAATTGTACTGTTCATATGGCAATTTTTTCCATTTTTCCAGGTTTTTCTTCTAACTTTGGGAGACCATAACTTTTAGTACAAATGTCCAAATCCAATGAAATTGGTCTCATTTTGAAGCTTACCATATGAAATATTTATCTGGAAAATTTCACATTGTTTAGACGTCACTTGCTATTTTACCCAGAAGCCTAAAGTTTGGATCTTGGTAAGGGTGTTGGACCCTTTTAACTTGCTCAACCTATAACTTGACATACATGATTCCATTCCACATAATTTCTTAACAAACTCAGCATATATATA
>QFDD01006728.1:0-14971 GCA_006871305.1 Vachellia collinsii
TCTAACTCGAGTTCTCTCAAACATTCCATTAAAACTCGAACTTTTCAAAAATCTTTTTGAAAACAAACAATTCAAACACAATTTCAAAAACATATTTGGCATCATCAAAACATTATCTCAACAATAATAATGCCACATGGCACCTCTATCAGTCGCCACCTCACAGCTAGGCCCCTACCACTTGTCACCTCCTGCAGCCACCACGTGTCGCCACCTGATAAATTCTCAATTTTGCCTCCTCCAGGATTCAAACCTCCGACCTCCTATACACGCGTGTAATCTCTTCCTAGTTGAGCTGCGATAACCTTGTATCTTCTAAACGCATATTTAAATATATATATATATAATATTATACTGCAAAATAAATTATTTATATATAATATTTATATGATTATTAATTTCATAATTTTTATTATTTTAAACAATATTAATTTTAATATAAAATTATTACAAATAAAATAAATATTATTTCTAATATTTTCATATTTAACATTGATATTTATTAATATATTAATTAATATTTCATATTAAATAATAAAAAAATAAGAATAATAAATAACAAATTTAAAATTGAAATTATAATTAATTAATAAAATTATAATTATTATAATTAATTAATAAATAATTAAATAATAATTAAATTTGCCATGGAATTTACCACGGAATATGTTTTCATGGCTAATTCCATGGCTAAATTTGCCACGGAATATTTCCGTCGAAAATTGCCACGAAATATTTTTCCATGGCTAATTTTGCCACAAGAAATTTCCATCGAAAATTGCCACGGAATATTTTTTTTCATGACAAATTTTGCCACCGAAATTTCCTTCAGAAATTTTTCCTACGGAATTAGCCACGTTTTTCCGTGGTTAATTCCATCGGAAATAAGATTTTTTTTTTGTAGTGATAGCGTATTGATAGGTTTGTCAAACATAACGACAACTTATTACATCCTTCTAAACACATCTCCATTAAAGTGCATATGTTGTTATATTGAATTGTGGAAAACCAAATTTTCTAATGTATTGACAACTTTTTTAAAGGGATTGATAAAAGTTCTTATTCTATCGATGACTTTTCCACTCAGGTATCTCTGTTGCTCCACTAAGTTGGTTGATAGCTCCATCAAACATAATGACAACTTATTTTATCCCTCTGATCACATCTTCATTGAGGTGTCTACATTATACCATTAAGTTCTGGAAAACAAAATTAAGATTTCACCTTAGTCTTTTGTTTTCATGTCATTGTAAGAAAAAAAAGAATATTACTTACAGAATTATAACCCATATACCCCAAACAAGTATCAGTATTGACAATACTAGTAATGAAATTGACAATTTCACTGATGGTAATAACAAAACATTAGTATACATATAACAGCAACAACTTACATATTTTCAAATGCAAATAAACATTAAAATTTCACCTTCACCCATTATTTTATTGTCAATGCTAACAAAAAGCATATTACTTGGAGAAGTAATAACATATATACCGCAAACATTAAATATCAATATTGACAATACTTGCTATAAAATTGACAACTTCACTGATAACACTGATAAGACATCAGTATCCATATTATAGTAACAACTTACATATTTTCAAAAGTCAACACTAAGATTCCACCTTCACTTAATGTTTTCATATCATTGATAGCAAGAAAACATATTATTTACAGAAGTATAACCTATACACCACAGACATTCACCCAAAAAAATTATGAAGAGTCTCAACTCCCAAGTCATTCATATTTTCCCACATGTGAATCCAAAAAAAAATAAAAATAACCCCACCGTAGCTACTGAAGTTTAACTTCGATTTAGATTTTTACAGACAAGTAATGCAATGACCAACGCTTCGTCATTGCAGAGCCACAATGGGTATTCACCACTACCATTAAGGACACTTCTCACGTCTAGTATTTTAGCCCCTAATATCTATTTCATGGTGGATGTCTTTACTAGAAATGTTAAAAATATCGTGATATCACATCTACAGGGGTCCTGCCTTTCATGTCCAGCATTAAGATAGCTGTACGTAAGAGGCTATGCCTCTCAAATCCAACCATATCCTCTCAAGTCCACCCATACAATAACCACCATAAATTTAGCAACTATAAAAGCAAACAATAAATAAAATTACAAGAAAAATTTAAGGAGATCACAGTAAAAAATTGGGAAATAAAGATGCAACACCCATTGAACAGACTATGATGATGCTTTTGTTTTGTTTAGTGATCAGCAAAGTACTTCAGAAGCTGCTGACAATTATGAAGACAGTCAAATTTTGAACAGGGTTCTGTTAGAACAATAACGTGAAATTATATCAGTTTGGTCTCAGCTTAAAAGCTTTTAACATCCGGCACGTCCGACAGAGTTTTGGACAGCCAAAAAGAAAAGGAAAAAAAAAATATTTTTGAGGCAAGATTCATACATTGTATTGTGAATAAACATCAATTAATAGAAGTCATAATTGAATAGAAAAATAATGGTGTATCAGATGAATAAGTACTTCTATCATAAAGATTACCTCAGTTCTCCGCTTGAAGACAGGTTTCCCCAGAAAAAGTTCCCCAAATACACAAGCCACACTTCATAGATCCCTGGTAATCCATAGTTAGTTGATCCCATCAAGAGTTCAGGAGGACCGTACCATAGAAGAACAAACTGGCTATCAGTGGACTAGAGGATACATGAGTCTCTTTCCAACTACAGCTATAAGAAAAATTTCTTCTTTCTTTCCCTTCTTGTCCGATATGCATAATTTTCCGTTCTATGAAGACACAAGTTTATACAGAATGAGTTGCTGACAAACCTGTGAATCACTGAACGTTAGAAGCAACAAACTGACCACTGCCTAGATTTTCAGATTCCTCAAGTTTTACAGGAAGAAGTGCCATTTGACATACCCAAGCTCCTTTCGCTATACAAGTCTCTTTCAGAAAAATCCTGTCATACGATGGGTTTGCATTAAATGCTTGGATTTTAGAGTCATCCTGTCTTGCAAAAGAGAATCTTGATTGACTACTATTCTGCACTTTCAAAGAGCTGGATTTTAAGAAACAAACAGAATCAAATTTAAAACAAAGATAACAACTTGTCTTTGCACACCAGTAAATACACTTCTTTTCTACTTCTACTTCCTTTATCAAAAGTAGATTTAACATGAAACTAACAGCATCAACTTTTGCCTTAGGTGGCCCGTTTGGAGATAATAAACCTCCTGTATGGGGTTGACAATTTGTGGCTCTTGTACCCCTAAAACAAAATTAAAAGATCAGGGAACATATCACCATCCAACGATTCTACTCAATAATAAATTACATAGTTAGAACACCCTTCAAGGCAAAAGAGAAATCTCCAGGTTCAATCATCATTATATCAATATATATAATAAAATTATAAGAAGCCACATTATTGAGCCATGAATAACGCAGTTTATTTTTCAGACTCCAAGGAGTGCTCTCTTTGAATGGAAGAAGAAAAGAAGCTGATTCGTGAAGGCAAATAGGCCTGTCTATTTGGGAAAAAACATAAAATTAATAAAGTAGTAACAATGAGTACAAGACGGGCCAAAAAATTGGCAGCAGGCTTTTGCGTATTATCCACAACAGGTAATCAAAAGTCATTATTTGAAATGTATTTTAAAGGTTCAGTTTCGATGGCCAAAAAAAAGGTCCAATTTTTTCAAAACGAATAACTTTATCTGCGAAGCTGTGCAACCCTACCACCACCATTTATTTGGAAGCTTTATTTTATTCACTCATTGACCCATTCAGCCCTCCATTGTTTGGTTCAAAAAGGCGGTCGATTAATTTAATTCAACGGTAAATTAATCAATTCAGGCATAATATTTATCATTCAATCACATGTTATACTTTCATCGCTAAACCCACAACACCAAAACATTAAAAGACTTCATCTCAGAAGGTATTATATTTATAAATCATGGAAAAAAACCTGTGCAGCGACGAAGGACGGCGACTTCAGAAACTAAGAGGAAGCTGAGCGAGCGCGAAACTGAGCAGAGGAAGAAGAAGTAACGGCGACCGAGAAAAAGAAGGAGAAGAAGCGGCGGCGGCCGAGGGAAGTAGAGAGTGCGATTGCGGCGCCCACAAGGGGTTTTTTCAACTTGAATACGGTGTACAGTAATATTAAACACCTAATCTTTTAAAAAATAATTTATCAATATACTACACAGTTAAATTGGTTTTTGACTCAAATAAATTTAATTTTTTTTTGAACTCGTTCAAACAAAAAACAAATTTAGTAAAATCTACTGTCCTTGCACTTGTTCATAGCTAAGAGCAAGTTCAAGAATTTTTTTTTATAAAAGTTGGAATTTAAAAATATCCCCCCACACACACATGCCCCACTGTCCCCTTATAATAAAAAAAAAGTTATTTTTTAATTTTTTTAAATCCTTTTAAAATGTCCAAAAAAAAATAAAACCCTAAAAATTATATGTAATTAATCAATATATAAAATTTATCTTTTTATTACAAGTTATTATACATTACTATTATAGTTCAGTTGTGATTTCACATAGACTCTAAAAAAATCACAACTGAACTATAATAGTCATGCATAACAACTTATGGTGGGAAGATAAATTTTATGTCACATTAAACGATTGATTAATTACATATAATTTGTAGGTTTTTTTTTTTTTTTTGCATTTTGGGAGGATTTAAGAAAATTAAAAAATAATTTTTTTTATTATAAGGGGACATTGGAGCTTGTGTGTGCATGTGTAGGGAGGGGATATTTTTAAATGGCAATTGAAGTATAATAGTAATGCATAGCAACTTGAGGTGAGAAGATAAATTTTATGTCATACTAAATGATTGATTAATTATATATAATTTGTAGGGAGTTTATTATTATTATTTTTTTGGGCATTTTTGGAGGATTTAAGAAAATTAAAAAAAACTTTTTTTTTTATTATAAGGTGACGTTGGGGCTTGTGTGTGTGTGGAGGGGGGATATTTTTAAAAGGAAGAAATTCCAACTTTTTTTAAAAAAAAATTCTTGAACTCGTTTACAGCGTGAACGAATTCAGGGGTATTGTCAGTGGGCCCCATTGAACTTGTTCTTAACTTGAATGAGTTCAATACAAAGTCAAATTCGTTCAGGCTAAGAACGAGTTTGAATGTAGCATATTGGTAAAATATTTTTCAGTGTAGAGTTTGGGTATTTAATATTACTGTTTACAATATTTAGGTAAAAAAAAACTGCTGATAAGGGAGAAGAGATTAGCTGGATGTGACTAGAGGCTGATATTTCCACATCGAGCCACGTACTTCTCATACTTAGAAATAATGGTTAAACAAGTAATAATAAAATTAATTGAAGGTTCAAAAGGTGAAATAGGAATCTTGAAAAAATAGGGATCAAAATGACTTGTGCAAAATTTGAGGACTAAAGTGTAAATTTAAAAGTTGAGATAAAATTACCATTTATGAAATTCAAGGGTATTTTGATAAAAATTTAATCAAAATATTAGAAAAATTTTTTAAAACACCAAAAGATAGAGAAAAATTCACTAATCAGTAATTGACACCCAATTTAAATCAAAATGACAAGAATAACCTTTGCAGAAATTTTAAAAGTTATTTAATATTTGACTATTTAATAAAATAATTAGTCAAATATAATTATTTAAAATACCCAAAGCCTCAAATATTTGATTTCAGAGAAAAGGAAAATAGCTTAGAAAATTTAGTATTTTATAAAATTGATTTCAAAAGAAAGTCAGAAATGGTTTGTTAGAACAGAAGAAAAGAGCCACTTGTTATCTTTATATTTAAAGAGGAAAAGTAAAAAAGATATTTAACTAAAAGTGATAGATTACATTAGTGTCAAATTATCATTGTGTAAGTGGATACCACTATTTTTTTAACTTATGGTTAGTCTTTTTAACACTTCCAGCCCTCATTCTACATTCCAAGCAAGACCTCCATAGAAGGAAAAGTGAAGAGCAAGGCATGCCACAAGTGGGGTAAGAGGAAGAAGAGAGTTCAAGTGAAATTGAAGTTAATTGCTTAATTTTTTCCATGGATTTGATCTACAAGCTCTTCTCTTCCTTTTGAATGGATAAATTTTGATATGGTGATATATTTGGGCTGCTGAAAGTTTAGGTTTTAGAGAGAGAAAATGAAGAGGTGAGTGAATTTGATCAACAAAAGGTTACCAAACAACTTCTTATGCATTTTGCAACATATTAGTATTTGGTGTGAAGTGATTTGACCTTATATTGAATTTTTGGTTACAAACCCTAATGGGACTACTGCTACATGAAATTGATCTATAAGGAATGAGTGTTTTTATGTTGTTAAATGATTGGGAAATGGTTTAGGAATGATTTTGTACATGTGTGATGAAAGAAAGTGAAAAATACACTTGATTAAATTTTCTGTGCATTTTCATATTTCTGTTGTTCTTGAAGGAAGAAGTGAGATTTTGATGCTTCCAAGGGATTTAGAATGCAAAATTATATATTGTAGAAGTGAAAAAAATAAATTTGGAAGCATTAGAATCAAAATTGAAAAATTTAGAAGTTTAAGAACTGAAATTGCCAAGATTAAATTTTATGGATTTTTAGTTGTTATAATGCATTGGAAATGGCTTAATGTTGATGCCCATTGCAACATATTATGTGTAGGAGTGTTATTTACACAAGAAAGAGCTCAAAGTACAAGAGGGGAGTTGCTTGGGAAACTTACTTGTAAAGTGGACAATTGAAGTAGCAAGATTACTATCTTTTATATTAATATTTTTTATAGTTATTATTGATGAATTTTACCATGTTTATTTGCTAGAAAATGTGCTATGTATTGGTAGTCATGACATGTCATACTATGTGCAAATTCAAGTGATAGCATTTCATCTGCAGGCATGGCTAGATTGATGTGTGTGACAATTATGCATATTAATGTTATTGATAGCAATTTTGCTATGAGGATTTCTTTGAAATCTCACTCTCCTATAATAACACATTTTAGGACAAAGTTCCAAGAGCAAAGGCAAGGAGTTACAAGAGTAAGGGTGGGTGGTTTTTAAATGCAAAGGGAAGCTTAGTTGAATTGGAAATAATTTTATGTTGTTTCCCTTGGCTTTTGGAATATATGCTAAACACAAGCCCTATGGAGCATGTTATATGTGATGTGTGAATGAGTTAAACATGCTAATTCACTATGTGACATGGTTATGTGTTTGAAGGAGAGGAAAGTGGATATGTAAAATAACTTAAAAAAGAGTTCAAGGCCTTTAACAAAAGTTAAACTTGAGGTGAAGGTAAAACAGGGCAAATGAGATCCAAATAGTTTGAAATTTTCCAGAAAAATACTACACCTTCAAAGCTTTAAAATGAGTTAAAGTTTGCTAAAATTAGATCTGTAGGCAAAAAGTTATGGTTGTCCAAGTTTAGGGGGAAAATTTGGAACATTGAAAAATGACCATATGAATAGTTGAGTTTTACGAATTAAATTGTATTAATTGGTTAAGAAATTAGACAAATGGATTATTTTTTCCTATAGGGAATTCAATAAACTTCATTTAGAGACTTGAACTACTTAATTTTGAGTCTTTTAGAATTAGTTATAAATTTTTAAAATTGGCCAAAAAATCTTAAAATCTACCAAATTAATAGTAACTTTGGCAAGTTTCTAAATTTGGTTGCTTTGGCCAATGGAAGATAGTTTAGTGGTTTAATAATGGCCTCTAATAAGGTATTAAGAGGTGACAAGTGAAGTATGATAGTAGGTTGGATGAGGCGGTGAGTTGTAGGTGTGGGGATCGACATGAATCTTGAGAGTGCAAGTTGTTCATAATGTACTTGTTTAGAGCGGAGGATTTATTTGGATTCAATTGCGAACCAGATGAAGCTTAATCGAGAGTTGTTGTGAAGGTATAATCTTCGTATTTGCTTTTTAAATTTTTTTAAGGGTAGTTTCATCTTTTCTTTGAAGTTCTAAAACTGCAGATTGTTGACTGCTACTTATATGCTCTTTCCCTTATTCATGGTACCAAATGGGATTTTTCATATTCAAGTGGTATTTTTCAGGAGGTTTCCCCTAACAATAATGTTATCTCTTTTTTTTTTTAATATAAAGTGTAAGTGACCATGTTTTCGAGAGATTACTAGGAGAAGGACATGCCCTTCAAGCTCAAAGAGAGATAGGTATTTACAAATCGTTTACCGCCAAATCTTGCATCGGAAGCAAGCTTTAAACCCATAACCTCATGCATTATGAGTCAATTTCCTACTACTTAGATCAATTTTTGTCGGCCAGAAATGTTATCTTTTGATTCAACTTACCGTAATAGCCCCCTCAACTGTAATACCGAATGCTCCAATACAATATAACAAGTGCATGATTTGTTTAACATCATTGCATCGTAATGTTACAATCAAGGTCGTTAATTAAAAATATCATTGGGTCGGCTAATTAATTAGTTTCCATATACACTTCCTTTATATCAGAGACCTTATAGAAGAATTTTTATACTTTTTATATGAGCTTTTGATAGTTTAATTCAATAAGCATTAAATTTTTTCCCCTTCCTATATGCCCACATTTAACAAGGGTAGTGAAAGGTTATAAATTAACATGATGTTGGAATATAATATATTTAATAAAAGTTATACTAGAAATTATTTAAATTTTATAACAAGTTTAATGTTTTTAACTGTTTTTCTTGACATGTGTGAATTAGTTAGGAGGCTTTTATAATAAGAACATAAGGGGATATATGTATTATACTATCTCTTTACTCCTTTCCCTTTCCTCTTTTTTAGGTCATTACTTGCAATTTGCAAGCAAGTTTTGACACCAAATGAATCCAAATTTAAAGATCCAGGAGAAAGCCATCAGAGTTTTCCAGCAACTCCAACATTTAAATCCTAATCCTCCTAATCATTGGTCCAACTCTGTCACATTCATTATTTAATTTAATACCTTAAAAACAAGGTTTGAGGTATCAACATGGTATTACTGGCTCATTTAGTTCAAATGCATGAAAAAATATTATATATAATTCTAATGAATTTTATTGATTACATTATTTGGCAGTAATAGTTGAAAATAATTTTTTTTGGTGATAATGTAGTTGAATGTAATTCTGATTACAATGACTTATATTAAATCAAGTAATCCGTATTACATATCTTTGACTATGTAATCAAGATTACAATTTGTATGAATTAACATGTAGATATTTGTACATTTCATAAATCAATAGTTAGATATTTATATCATTCATTTTTAGTCTTAATAGAATTAAAAAGTTTATTTCACATTTTTATTATTTTTTACAGATAAAATATGAATTTTATTTCATGATTTCTTGATAACATACCAAATAAATTCTATGTAATCATCATTTCATTCCGTTACATTTTTGCCCATTATATTTCATTGCATTCCTAAGAATTTGGTGAACCAAACTTCCTATAAATATTCTTCCCAGGCAAGTCATCAATGCACTTCTTTATTAGTTGACTAACATTTAGATCCAATCTTTAATGCCTACCTTTGCCTTGTTGATTTCTTTAATATTAGTTAGAATACAATACCCACCACTAACAAGCACTTGGTTGGATTGGTAAGGGTGTCCAACTAATATACACAGGTTTTTGGGTTTAAATACTGAATGCAACAACGTTAAAATTTATTGGAAAAGCTTGCCACCCAAAGGGTCCCACAAGTGCTTGATCTGGATTAGCCAACTGTTCGGATACTTGGTAATAAAGTTCAAAAAAAGCGCAGGATACCGAATGATCAAAAGGCAAATAAAAAAAGATACTCGCCCCTTCTTATTATAAGTCACCTACATCATGTTTTACATATGCTACAAAAAGCTTTAACTTCATTTATCTCTACCACAAAAGGTGTTTTTACGTCCCATTCTGACATTCGTGTGGATTAACGGGCCTCTCACGTCCGTTAAAAGAAATGAACATGAGAGATTTGGTTTTGTTTTAAAATTCAAAAACTTTTCAACTTTATTTATATTTAATATTCATTATATATACTTCATAACTAATTGTATGACTGGAAAAAATTTTATCTTTTACCCATTTATTATGTTTAATTAATTTTAACCGTCAGTTCATTTTGGAGTAATTTAGATAGTTATTTCTTATATAAAGGATGAACTGAAGGGAATATTATATAATAACAAACCGATATTTTTCCAATGAGAAATGTTTATTGCATACAGATTTCACAATGCCGGTCTCCCTCTCATCCTATGCTAGACTAATTCGTTGACAATCAAACCCTACTTAATTAGTTGGTACCGAGTTCTTATAGGAACAATACTCTGCTCACTTTTTATTACTTGATATGACCTGTGTACTTGTGGAGTTATTGGTTCACATTTTGTGACCATCAGGATTTTCTGAAAAATTAAAATTTTTTTTAGAACAACTTTTATGTAAAGCTATTATTCCCACTTGAAATCCAAAGGGTTAGGTTTAATCCTCGTTTCATACTCTATAACTGTAGTTTGAAAATACTTTTTCTTCTAAAATTGTTCTATAACTTTATTTACTTCAAAAAGTCCTTTAAAGACTATTGGTTATCTATCACAAATAACTCTTACCTAGTATTTGTGAGGAGATATTCCCCTCACAACCATATCATGTTCACCTCATATTATACACTATTTACATAATTATTTACACAACTATAAGCCACCCAGGCTTATATCAAAATAACATTCTTAATCACTAAATCCAAAACCAAACTTAGCATGTAAAAGGGGAAAGGGGGTTTTCTTTTATCTTCATTTCACCAACCAACCTTCCCACCTTCTAAGCTTCCTTAGTCACCAACTCCTTACCCTTTGAGCTACCCGCCTTAGATGTATTTATTGGAAATGGAGAGTGAGATTTGAAAATCTTTGTAGAAAACACAACTTATCAAATATTCATATATAAAATTCATAATCATGCAAAAACAAGCCACATGTTCATACAGCATTTATACGCAATAAATCACATCATGAGGATCTCCCTTAACACTTTGCATATCACATCATGAGGATCTCCCTCGATAGCTTTGCACATCACATAGTCATAGACAATAACAAATTGCATAACACACAATTCCATATCCTTACCTAGGTACCACTCAATCACTGAGCATCTGAATAACCTTTCCTTCTCAGAACCAGCTATTCTGCAAAGCTTGCAAAGCAATATCCGTACTCTATTCACGAGCACCACTCTGTTAAGAGCATACAATTGTTCCATCACGGAATCAATCCACATATCTCAGCACACATAACACATACAACACAAACAAGCATGCAGAATTAAATATATAATAATAGGATAAAAAAGTTTTCTACCTGTTTTCCTTTGATTATCGTTACCTCCTTCAGTATTCCTTCTTTTAAAACTCCTCGGGGTACTCAGGCAAATGTCGAATCCTAAAATTTATATGTATAATATTAGTTAATTATACGTTTCTTGAGATTTACTTAACTCCTTCTCTCTTAACCCCATTTCTACCCTTTTTCATTACTACCCTTTTTCATTATTAACTTTTTTTCCCTGACCTTTGAATTCCTCAAAAATTATATCTTGTTCTATACTTAACCAAACAATGCCTTCTAGGACTTATTTTAAAACTCATGATGCGTTCTAAGGGCTCTCCAATTTTCATAAGCAAAAGAGACCATTTGCTTTTATATTCGCTTAAATAAAGTCTGCAACTCAAATAAAATTTCATTTCCAACAAAGACATACCCTTTCTAATTTCCTTAGTTTTAGGTATCCATATATACATTCTAACAATTTCAGATGCTCAATCAAAGCTTCCCATTCTCAGTTTTTAACCAAACAGTTAGAGCACTTGAACTCCTCATCTGAAAAACATCTTCAATATTTCCATTAATTTCCAAATCCCAACTCATTAAGAGTATACATTGATACGCTTACATATATATATATATATATATTTCCTAGAGTTCCCAAAACTTATTCCAGCTTTCAAATATTCAGCACAGGGAACGTTTGCAACTATATATTCACATATCATTCACGGACCCACTCATATTTATATATATATATATATATATATGCATACACAGACACACACGTGTAATTAACTCTTTCTTTCCATTTTTGGCACCTAGAAGGTTTCGTCCGAGCGTCATTAATGCCAAATAAATGTTTCAGACTTCAAAAATAAACAAAGCTCTGTGTTCGGTTCATCACTGTCATCACGACACACGTACATGCAGCTCACAGTGTTCAACTTAATTCCAAGAAGTATTGCATCATAGACCAGAATTTGAACAATAGGGAAATCACTGTGCATATGAGCAACAATCCGAAACCCCATTTGCAAAGACAAAACCTTATGCTTCTCAATAAATCAAAGCCATCAATAAGAATGAATATGCAGCAGCACAAATAAGCTATATCAAAAAATGGAGGCTCTGTTTTCTCACTATTCACAGCTCAAAATCCCTTCCTGAAATGCAACCAAAGATGGAGATGAAGGTGCATAACTTACCTAATCGAGACTCCTCAGCTGCTCGCGTTCTCCAACCACATTTTCCGGTGACCTCCTCGTCTCCGACAGCCAAATATGCTTCTCACTCTGTCTCTCACCCTCTGGTCTCTCTCTCTCTCGGACACGGAAGCTGATTAAGTGTGAATGATAAATGAATAATAGAAAGAAGAAGCTGAAGGCAAATCTGTATATATGGAGGAAGGAGATCAAAGAACTTAGCCACGTGTGTGGCATGCTGAAACTGTGGTGAGCTGGAGGCATGGGAGGAAAAAGAAAACAAAACTGAATGCCAAGTTGTGCCACGCGTAAGGCATGCATATACTGTATTTTTTTTAATATTTGACCGAAAATAGAGTATCCCGAATGAGTAACTTTTTCCCTTAAATTTGACCCCTTTTAAGTAAAATAATTATTTCCATAATTTTGGGCAATTCTTCCTATATATATCCTTTAAAGATAAAATAATTTCCTAAAATAACTTTTGGCCCAAAATTTACTTATACTAATCCAAAAATTATGTAATTCACTTCCTAAAGCCTCAATTACCTTTTATAATAAGTAGGTCAAATTTCAGGATGTTACATCGATAAACTATAAATTGACCTTAAGGAATATAGCTTTCAGATGAAATGGAGGTGTAACATGATTAAGCTGATCCTTGATGTCCACAATTTGAGAAAATGCCACTTGTACTTGTGTAGCTCGAACAACTTCATATTTGATCCAAGAATTTGGATTAATAACTCAACAAGATCAAAATCTTTACTTACTTGAGGCATAATATATTCTAGTGGTGGCTCTGTGGGACAGGTGCAAGCACTACAAAAAAAAAGTGATTTTGTAGCGGTTATTTGTTGTCATTGTAGCGGTTATAAACCGGTGCAGGAGATATTGTAGCGGTTTACGAACCGCTGTAAAACTCACCGTGGCAACAGGTTTAGTGGCGGTTATCGTGAACCGATGCGCAAACAAATACAACCGCTACTACATTTGTAGCGTTTATTAACCGCTACAAAATGAAACGGTGCAGAATTTGTAGCAGAACTAAAACCGCTACTAAAATGTAATTACAAAAAAAGAAAAAAAAATATTGTAGCGCTCAACAAACCGCTACTAAAATTAAAAACGGTGCAAACATTGCAGCGGTTTTATAACCGCTACTAACTTTCTAATTTAAATTGGTATTGCGCCAAAATTTAAAAACCCCGCCAACATTCTGCAGCGGTTAAAAAACCGCTACAAATATAAATATATATAAATTGAAAAAACCGTTTAATTTCTCGCACTAGGTTTTTGTAGCAGTTATATAACCGCTACTAAAATAGAAATTGTTTTTTAGAAAAACTCGTATTCTGAATAATTTTTTAATTATTAAAAAAATTAACTCAATTATAGAAAGTAATTTATAATTAATTAAAATAAAGTACTAAAATTAAATAACATATAATATTTGGTGCAACGATTTAAGTACCTGAAAAGACAAAAAATAAAAGATTATTTCACCAAAATCAATATCAATAAATTAAATAAACAAATTCATAACAAAAGACAATTAACATAAAATAAATACAATAACAACACAAAGGGTTAAGAAC
This sequence comes from Vachellia collinsii, assembly GCA_006871305.1. Lineage (NCBI taxonomy): Eukaryota > Viridiplantae > Streptophyta > Magnoliopsida > Fabales > Fabaceae > Vachellia > Vachellia collinsii. The sequence goes on from QFDD01006728.1 coordinate 14,131, forward strand.
AATACCTATAACATACACTACACATCAGAAGCTTTCCAAACCACTCAAAAATAAGTCCACAGTGAGCGGGACAAAAGAAAACGAGGGGTGGAAACGAAATGGGGGTGGAAGGGTATTTATAGGATGTCTGGCAAGAATTAGCAGCGGTTTGGGGCACGCTTTTTTGCAACGGTTTAATTTGTAGCGTTTTATGTCACTGTTTTTTGTAGCGGTTTTAGTCATTTTGTAGCGGTTTAATTTTGTTGCAAAAAAAAATAAAATACTTGAAACAAATTGGATCTATATATATATTACTAACCTGAATTATTTATTCGGCATCATCCGCCCTGACAAGTGGTAAATCTTCATCTCCTTCGGGGAAGAAGTTTTCAAAATCAGTAGGATGGAATGGCTCTGCCTCATAGACAGTGTGCTCATCGCTATCACCCATGTCGTAAAGATCTCTAGGCTTAAGATGAACGACCATACTCCAATCTTTATACTTCTCATCCTCCACATAATACACCTGTTGTGCCTCGGATGCTAGAATGTACAGCTCATCGTCTGGAGAGTCACTTGTGTGAATGAGTCTTGAAAAATTCATAGATGTGATTCCCAACTCATCAGTAGTGAATCTACGAGAGGTTGTCGTATTTGCCCAAGAGCACTTGAATAATGTGACGGTAAAATGCCCCTGATAATTCATTTCGATTATATCGACCAATTTCCCATAGTAGGGGACGCCACCGATATGCATGTCACCGTCACTGCTGCTCGCATAACTTCTTGTGCCAAAAGTGCCAAAAACTCCAGAATTCTGGGTGAGAGAGCCTTGGTCGCGTGAAACTGTGCAGAACTTGAA
>QFDD01006729.1:0-10993 GCA_006871305.1 Vachellia collinsii
GTTGATGATGTGTTTGCTTTGATCATAAGTAATATAATATTTCAGTTCACTTTATTTTTCAAATCATTCTTATTAATTGCACTTATCAATGGGTTTACTTGTTTCTTTTAAACCATTAAGAAAATTTAAATATGGATAAGAAATACATACAAATCATCTAGAAGCCATTAGAAACCAAGATTACAAAAAGAGAAAAGGGGTAAGTATTTGGTTCAAGGTTTTCTAAAGTAAATAAAAGAACTTTGTGAAAAAAAATTAACAAATGGCCCAAAAGCCCATGATATCAGAAAATAAAAATATAACATTCAGCCGTCCGTCGTATTATTTAATTGTACCATTATCATCATCATCTTGGAGTCATTCAGAGCTAATTTGTGTGTTTTTTAGTTGGGGGCCAATCCACGTGGAGGGACGTCAAAGAGTAACAGTAAAGTTATGGTTGCAAAATGACACAGTCATACATATACATACATATATATATATATATGTATATAACTGAAGTGGTAGTTTTGCTTTTGAATAGATTGAGTGGGTGAGAATGAACTTAAGAATGAATGAAAATGGAAGATTACGAAGTAATTGGGCCGACTTGAGTGTGAGCTTAATCAAAGGTTTTGCGGTCTAATTAGAAAGTAGCACCCACAAGAATGAATGTAGAAACATTTGTAATATGTATATATCTATGCGTCATTGAAGCCCTATATATATATATATATATAACGTATTTGCTTCATTAATTCATTTTCTTCTTGTTGAAGTGCAATATAGTGATGGCCTTGCCAAGGTATGAACAATAATGCCTCCACCTAACCTCAAGCCTTAGTTGTGTTTTTTTTTTTGTGTATTAAATATTGATGGTAGCTGGGTACGTAAAAGTGGATGTGAATGAGGTTGATCATTATTTTGCAGCGGAAGTGAGAAAGGAGAGAAGTGGGAGAATGTGAATGAGAATTATGAGAAGCAATGTGAGAATCACAGAAAAGGGAAGAACAGCAAAATGCAAACCGCACATCATCACACTCTCCATTTCAAGCTCTCCAACTTCAATGTCATTCAGGTCTCTCTCTCTCTCTCTCTCTCTCTCTCTCACACACACACACACACACACACTCTTGCATGCATGCATATACATACACACACGCACACACATATGAATACAAAGAAAATTTTTCATTATTGTTTTGTCCTTTATGCTTTGAGTTCTGATACATTGTAACTAAATCCTGGCCTTTGTTTTCTCTCTCTGTGTGTGTAGGTGCCACAGGGATGGAACAAGCTGTTCATTTACATAACAAGTGTGGAAAGTGGGAAAACCATAAGCAAAATGGGGAAAGCGTCCGTACAGAATGGAGAGTGTCATTGGGATGACTCTGTTTCCCACTCCTTTTGCATTCCTCAGGACACTCATAATCTCAGAGGCTGCCTCATTAAGCTTGTCCTCGCCATGGTCTCTTCCTCCCTATGCCCTTTTATCTTCTTCATCTTCAATTAATGTAGGGGCCAAATAACTCATTTGTAGGGATTAAGAAAATTAATTAAGTTGGTTACTTGTAATAAATGTGTGTTGGTTTCTCTAAAATAGCATATTTAGTCATTTGCATTGGGATTGCCCATTGATGGAAATTCCTTCAATATGTTCAACCAGTATGGATAGTTTGAGGAAAAAATTATAAATTTTGGAGACAAAGTAAATTGAGATCTTACATTTAGAATCAAAGTAAACCTCTTGACTAGCTTCTACATTTAGAGCTGAAGGAAATAATATAAACATGTGTTATTTCTTTTATTATTAAAATATTCACATTGGTATTATTATAGGGATCAGTGAGGTTTGGAACCCTTGGAGAGGCTACCATTGATTTGGCAAATTGCGTGAAATCAGAAACCTCCAATCTGTCATTGCCTTTGAAGCATTGTTACCATGACACTATCTTACAAGTAAGACTTTCCATTATTACTTTATTTTGGTTCAAGTATCATTTGTTACTTGGTATAAATAATTGCATGTGAGCAAGTTGCTTAAAAACAGTTAGATTGCTTGAATCCATCAGCTATAAAATTTCTACACATGTTAAGCTCTTCATTGTTGTAAAACAACAAACACTAATGCTCTCCAATTTTCAGGTTCAAATTCAGTGTTTGTCACCACCAACAAGAAAAATCAGGTATGATCTCGTCTTTTAGAATCAAGTATTCCAAGTAGAAATAAAAACTTACTCCAAATATTTTCATGAATCCCATACCGGGAAGCCTTACAAGTGTGGTGTGGTTTATAAATCTAAGGAATTATCCCCTTAATAGATTAATATTTTGGAATTGAGCTATGATCTTTGTGTCATATTGATAAAGACATTCTTGGATGACTGGAATTGGATTTTGTCAAAACCTTTTAACAATTTTAACCTTCTGTATACTTATGATAATGGCAGTGACATGTTAAGTAATTTTTCAGAGAAGAGCATCTGGATGAAGAAAATTCATATGTGGAGGAAATGAACGTTGACTATGATGATCTAGACAATAAATCAGATGCATCTGATGCTACCACATTCAACAACAACGTTGGACCTACATATTGTAACCAAGTGCACAACACATGCCAACCTGCAGAACTTAGCAGCAATAATGTATGAAAATATTTCTTTTTCTACCGAACTTCGCCTATTTTGCTACTTGACTCTTCTCTGTAAATTTAATTCTGTCTAAAATAATTGTAGTTCTTGTTTGGGATCCCAAAACTTACTTTTGGAACCTCAGTTGGAGCCAAAAATGCTATTTAGATTATTTTATTGTAAGATGAATTGTTATTTAAAAACAACTATGAAGTTGAAGTAACTTTTTTTTTTACTTCTGACTTTTCTTTATATTTAAATATTTTGAAATTGATTTTTCAATATATCATCTAAACAAATTTATCCTATACAAATATAAATCACATTATACTAAAAAAAATAAACTCACTTTTACCTCAGCTTTAGTTTACAAAAGTTAGCAAGGATAAAAGTCACTTTTGCAAATTTTAATATGAACAAGGCCTTACTTATTATTTAGTAAAATCCATACAGGAAAATCATTAAAAAAAAGAAGTTTATACCTAGGGTGTATGTAAGAATCACTTGAGAATCAGATTCAATTTCTGTACTATTGTTTCTGTCCTCTTGCCTCCTGGGACAAGTTTTTGGTTCAAAATAAATAATTTTCGCATAAAGATCCTCTACAGTTGAGGATATGTGAAGTTGGTAACGTTTAACCAAGATTCCTAGTATCATGCTATTACTTTACATTCAACAGTCTCATAATTTTCCCCAGGAGGCTAAAATGCATTTTTTGTTGTTACAGGAAACGAATCTGTCTGAATCAGGTTCTTCTTCATCTGGAAATCAACAAGCAGATCACTCTATTAATGTCAACAACCCAGCTTCGGAAGCCATCAATTTAGGCATGAAGCATCAAGATCAAACAGAAAACTTTGGGCAGCGAGTTTCACGTCGCCGCCAGCGTGCAACATTGGCGAAAAGCTTAGGGTCATCTAAAGATCTTTTGGATGCTGCAGAAGTCACAATCAAGTTGCTTAATGCGGAAGCTAAAATGTGGGAGAATAATGCTAGGCAGTTGTTAATTGATGTGGAAAGATTGCAGAAAGACTTGTGCAGCAATTCAGACAAAGAGAAAGAGCTTGAGACGGAGCTGTATGAATTGCAGAAAGAATGTTACGGATTGAAGGAGGAAATTGAAGAGCTAAAAACTACAGTTGAGGAATCATCGATGGCGAAACAGAATGAAAGTGAAGACTTGAAGTTTCAGGCTGAAGAGATGGGGGAAATCATAAAGGAGTTGAAAGATGAGATAGAGAATCATAAAGTACTAAATAGTGATCTAGACTTGCAGCTCAAGAAAGCACAAAAGTCCAACAATGATCTTGCTTCTATTCTTCAGGAGCTAGAAAAGACAATAGAAAAGCAAAAGACGGAGATTATTAATCTATCAATGTCTAAGTTCCAATTTCAAGATGGAACAGATTACAGCCAAGGGCATGATGAAAGTGAGGAATATGACTTTCATTTGATGAGGAAGCCAGTTTTACCGGCGAAAACAATGATGGATTCTTTTGATTCAGATCTTGATATCTCTAGCTCTAGATTTCCAATAAAGTGCCTCTATGAAGGTATTGAACTAAAGGAATTCTGGAGCTTAGAGCTGCAAGAGAGACTAAAGAACATGGAAGGAACCATCATATTTCTGGAGAAACGTCTGGCAGAAAAAGATGAAGAAATTCTTAATGAAAGAGGTTTGATGGCTAAAATCTTAGAGGAAAATGAAGCGAAATGGAAGCGTAAGCTATTTGAAAAAGAACAAGATATTATCACGATTGAAAAGAAGCTATATGAAGGTATTGATGCTTTTGACCAAGAAATCAGAGCTTTGAAACAGAATATGCAAGAGCTTGAAGCAAGAACTAGCATAAATCCTAGTGAAATATGCAAGGTTGAAGAAGAACTGAGCATGAGTGTCCTTATAAAAGAAGTTTCTGATGTTTACCTTCTCACACAATCCGTAGATGTTGGAAGCATGCATTTTCCAGATTTAGACTTTCAGCTTGAAAGCTGGAAGGAATTTTGCTCATATCTCGAAGATGAACTCAGCAAAACAAGAGCCCATTTGAAAATTCAGGAACTTGCAAATGCTGCATTAGAAGACAAGTTACAACGGTGTACAGATTTCTTGAGAGCTGAAGTACCTGGTGAAAGTCACATGTACAATTCACCGATTCCTGAGGTGGGTAAATTTTTCTTACCTGAATCGATTTTTAAAGATATGATTTGGCCTCCATGTTGATTAATGCTATTATAATTTAGATCCTTTGAAGTTAAGAATTTGTGAAATTGGTAAAGTTAAATATATAGTACAGATACTATTATTCATTTTCCGTTTTCTCTTGCATACGTAAAGAAAAATTAATATTGTTTTGCATTTAACTTTATGGTTACTTGTCAAAGGCTTTGTAATCTAGTGGCATGAAAGTTCTATAATAAGTGAAAATTTGCAGGTTCATTCTCACTTATAATCTTAAGTCGTTAGTGCCTACTCCTTTAATTAAAAAGAAAAAACTTTACAACCTACTTTTTATATATATCATGTCATCACCACAACATATTTCTGTGTATGACAATGACGTGAATGAACATTGGTTTTTGGTTATCTGTGTGTGTCCGTGTCCTTGAGTCACTAAATTGAATATTTTTAATGCTTAATGCTACTTGTGCTCAGATTGTTGTTGGAGAGGAAAACTTAGTGTGGTTCTCCTTAGAAGCTTAAAGGAAAAGTGGGACTGATGAACAAGGAAGATTACGGGTTGTGCTTAAAGCTCAAGACAATCATCAGTCATAGAGAGAGCTTAGTTGTCAGTAGAGAACAAGGAGAGCCAAATCAATATCTCAATCATAGATTAACATATAGCATGTGTTACTGAATTCATGATCAATATTATGTATTCATGTTTTCATCGACTGTTTGGTATATATTGATGCTCGCTATCGGTATTTCATATCTCATTATTTTATTTTCTACTAAGCTACTTTTCAGGTGATAGCAATGAAGAAACAAAAGGACAGGAGACAACTTGAAAGTTGTTTTGATGTGAAAAAGTGGTTTAACATGTCTTCTTAGCTTATGTATTAATTTGATGTAAGGTAATTAATGAAGTATCAAATATGTAAGTACCTTCAAGTTGATTTGGATCTCTCATATGGAGCTGAATGCATATGATACATTCAGGGGGGGGGGGGAAGAGACAATGAGTGTGAAAATAAATTGTGGATATCACCGAACCACATACTTAAATGTTAATTAATATGATGTGATTCATGTTTGAATACATTTTTATTTAAAAATCAGTTTGATAGAAATTTGTTTGGATGATGTATTGAAAAGCTAGTTTTAGAAGTTTTAAACATGAAGAAAAATCAAAAGCCAAAAGCTTCAAAAACCAACTCTGACTTTGACTCTAACTTTACCTTGACTTTTGGTCTACAAGTCATTTGATCCCAACATTACACGAAACATGGATCAGGGGCTCCAATAGGCTTTTCCAGTTTCCAACGTAGCTTTTTGAGGGCCTAAACATCATGCCAAATGAGCACCTAATAGCTTGCCGCGTTGCTTGGCAGGATCTAAAAATTCTATAGTGTATGAAGTATCTGCAACTGAATAAGCATATATAGTGGTCTTAAAGTTGGTATGCATTGACTGTCAAAAATGAGGTATCAGCTGGTATTTTTATTTCTTTGAGCCACTGAGCAGATTTGCACCATTCATTTTCCTTTGTAATTCTCTCAGAGATGTATCATAACTATCAATAACTTTTATTCATCCCCTCTCAGAGAAACAAAGAACAAAGAAAGACAAAAGACAAAAGAAGAAGAAAAAGAACCCCCTTTTTTCCCTTAATTTACAGACCAAAAAGGAAGTTATGTACATAAAATGAGGTAGCGTTTCCAAAACCTCAACAGGGTTATCAACATCTTTGGCAATCACTACCATGATCCTTGACTTCAAATCTCACCTGTACCTAAGGGCTGCCTTGATGTATCTCCTGAAGCCCAGCCTTTGTAGTCTTTCACAAGCTGATCATGTAAATTAACGAGATTCAGTAAATATCCCAAATTACACATCAATTATTATCTCAGACTCAGAACTAAAATGAACCATGATGTTTATTCAGTTGATCCTTCCCACATGTCAATCCCCAAATTGCAATTGTAGGATCCTCAATCCAGGAAAGAATAAATTTGAAGTTTCATGGGATTTTAAATACAATTTTTTTGTTATATGATTATTATCCTTTGGTTTGTCGGAAAATGAATTCACCACCAGTGTTCAATTACCACTTAATTTTTACCTATTCCACAAAACAGAATTAAAGTTCTACAAAAAAAAATGCAACCAATTGAAAATTTCATCAAAGTTTGTCATATATCAGTTCACCAAGCAGCTCAGACAGTGAGGATGCAATGCACTGAACAGACAAAAGTCAGAAACATCTGCTATCTAATATCAGTACACTAAGCTTGCTCAGATAGTGAAGAGGTAATGCACACAACAAGAGCCAAGTCACAAACATCAAGCTGCATATAACTTTTGAACTAATGAACCAACCCAGTTTCAACAGCATTTAGAAATAAATAACAAAGTACACTTTGATAGATAATCTCACAAGAATTCAAATTCCATATTCATTAAATCTAACAGCTATATAAGCAAAGAACATAAGCGATGGATATTTGAGCATGCAGCGAATGAAAAATTATCACTACCATTGGCAATACCCAAATAAAATTCATCTAATTCAGACCCTAAATACAACAGAAAACGGACCATTCTAAAAGTTCCAATGAGATTCTTCTAGGATCTCTTAACTGGCAGACTGAATCTCCAAAAGGCTGGTAATCTTGAACCTCAATTGTTATCTTATCATCAACAATGAATTAAAATGGGGCAAACTTGCACTTTAAATGAAATTTGTTAACATTATGTCAGTGGTCCACAAACCTGTGCCATAAAGCGGGGAAGCATAATTCTCAGTATTTGTTCAAGGACTTGAGTCCCAGCTGATTCAATTGCTTGCTTCGGTATTAATTGGAATGCAAAAGGAATTTCAACACTCACCTGGAATCCACATATTGATGCAAAGATAAACTTTATAAGAAGCCCACAGTTTCATAATCATGTAAAATTGATATAAAACCAATTTTACTACCTCAATTATAGTATCTGAAGAGAGCTGCTGCACCAAGGAATTATTGCTGTTGCTATCACATGATATCCGGTTTACCATCAAAGCTGTGTTACCATATTAAAGTACTGTTAAAGCATTCCTGAAAGTGGCATAAACAAAATGATAGGACATTTTGGTAAAGAACTTGGTCTTATAAATCCCTAGCGAACCTTAATGACCCCACACAATTAAACCCACTATAACGTTGTGTCACTTGACCTACACTAAACAGGTATTTATTGCACAATACCAGTGGAATTCAAGAGATTTAGAAGCATACCGTACAAAATTATAGGGGCGATAACTTTCACAATAAATACAAGAGTGCCATTGTATCATTAATGTTTTAATTCTTGTCACTAATTTGCTTAGAGCAGAATGCAGGCCAAACTCATTTGGCCAAACTTTCATCCACAATAGTTCCTTCTCTAACTCTGCACATGCAGAATGCAACATCCCAAATTCTTGTTTGAGACATAGCATTTGCGGTTCAAGTCACTGGTTTGCATTGGAACAATGCAGGGCAAGGTCCAATATGACCTAATTTCCATACCCAATAACTACTCGTCTAACTTTACACATGTTCTGCAGAGTGACTTTCAAAATTCTTTATTTATATGAAATAGTATGAACTACATACTGACCGTTCAGCAACTGTAATTAGTTTACTCTCAAGGAGATCCAAACTACAAAATAGAGGTCGATCAGTCTTATCATTGGGACCAAGACCAAGTCCATTTATAATTGACTTGGTCTGGTTAATTTTTGAAGGCTTGGTCTAGAAAAGAATTTTTCATTAAGAAACACAGGTGTACTTATGCTATAACAAAGCTATCTACAATTTGCAGATGACGGGATCAATACAATTTTGTATTTATGTAGTGCTGTAAGTATACAAAGTAATTTGATTTCTACAACATAATATTTAGCTTTTGCTCCTTACCGTTAAACTTATCGTTCTGAGCAGCAACCATTGGGGAACCTTCAAGCTGTCACCGATCACCAGAAAAGAAGAAATCAGAAATAAATATACTAGAAAGTCAATCAAAAGAAGAGAAGAAAAAAATTCTAGAAAGTGAACAGAAAAGTCGGAGAGGGAAAGAGCTTAGAAAACATGTTATACCTTGCAGGACAGGAGTTTGATGCAACACCCGTCGGGTTTCTCTTCCACCTTAACCAGCAAAACTGGACAAATCTCAAAGGAGAAGAACTTAAACTTATAAACATAACACCTAAAAGTGTTGTCATTGACTCTCTCAATCCTCTCAGCATCCAGAACAGAATACTGACTGGCAGGCAACCGCATATATTCAACTGAAACCAACAAAAACGATTTCAAATTCCGAAATTCAACACATATCCAAATCCAAATGGGACAGGGGGGGTATCAAATCTCTCTCTTAACATTACTTAGGGGACGTTCGAGTTGCTGAACCGTCATAGACTCCCTCCGCCGAGCAACGAAACGGGCTTTCGGGTTTGGATTCGCAGAAGCTCGAAGCGAGAGGCCAGAGGATTCAGAAGCAAATCTTGTACAGAATGTTTTGCCATGATGTGAAATGGGACTAATTCTTACCAATGAAGAAGCGCTCAGAGCCATCTAAAACTCAGCCTTTCTCTTTAAGCTTTACATTCAAACGAAATAGAGAAAGAGAAAAAGATTGGCTCTGGTCCCATGGGTAGTAGAAGCTGTGGTCACAAAAGAGAACCTAAGATATGAGCACGTGAGTCACGTGACACCGCCATTTACCGTTACCGGTTATTTTCCATGATGAGCAGTAACGCGAAAGTTCAAAACTCTGGCTCTGGCGGATCCAGGTTACAGAACTTGATCCGAAATGACACGAGACAAGAATTGGAGTGGTTTGGTAGAATGAATGAATGATGCAACAATAAACTCCGATGAAACAGAACGAAGCAATTAGCAGGAGGGGATAAATCCAGAAGCTCAAATGCCCACATTAAAGTTCAATAATTATAAGGGCTGGGAAATGGAAAATGGGTCATTTTTCATTGGTGAGTTTGTTTGGTACGCCTTTTTTTACTGAAAAGACGATTTCCGACGGCTAATTTTTCAGTTATAGGAAATTCTCCTTCATTCATGGGAAACTGTCCTCCCACCATTTTTACCACTTTTTGGTGGAAACCAATTTTACAGCTGTAGGAAATTCTCAAATAGCCCTCCACCTTCTTCTTCATGTTCGATGGTGCTTTTGCAACATCCCCTCAATGGACTTCTTTATTCACTTACCCATCTCTGCGGCATTTCGAGCGAAGATTTATGGGGGTTTAGACTTTCAAGTTGTTGGCGTAAAGCCAATGCTCTTCAGATTTGATGGATCTGCTCAAAACTAGAAGATTGAAACCAATTTTTGTGAAAAAATTAAACGAGAAACAAGATGGGTGGGGAGTAGTAAGATTGCAGAAAAGGAAGTGAGGTTGAGGATGGAAACACTGCAATGTTATTTCTCCCAATCAATCGCGGATTCTAGACATGAGAATGCAAGTGCCAAAATCAAACAAAACGTCCAAGAACGAAAGGAAAAAAGATCCTCCCATGCTTAACGGGGAACTCATTCCATTTCAACATATTAGTTCTGGTTCGATGTCGGCTATGAAATCCATCACCTGAACAGATTACAAGCATTCACATGGTCAAAATTTTGTTTTGGATTTTTTTCATCGAAAATCTGTTTTGGATTCACACACACGCACACGTGATGATTAAACCCTTTAGGAATAATTTTTAGGACAAAACTTACATCCAGTGTTTATATCCTGGTTCTCCAGTTTTCCATTCACAGACTGCCACGTGGACTTATTTTTACACCTAAGCAACATCTTATCACCACATTAGCACAGATCCCGTCCATTTTCACTGTCTTCACGTTCTTCCAGATCTCCGTCTTCTCCGTCTGATCACTACAAAAGGTACCCACTACTGTAGAAGGATGACATGATCTAGTTCCAAAATGAAAAGCTCAGAAAGTTCAGTCAATCATTAAGGAACACCCATAGTGAGAATGAAAAGACATGGGTAGACCGATAACACTAAATGCAGACAAAAACAAGTTCAAAGGTACCTGCCAAAATCTTTTCTCCATAGTTCGATATCTGCAACCAACAAGCAACCCATTCTGTTTGTAAGTAAAAGCAATTACATTCTGCAGAAAACTTAAAAGACGGAGATGGGGAAGAACGTGAAGACGGAGAAGACGG
>QFDD01006730.1:0-10750 GCA_006871305.1 Vachellia collinsii
AAAAAAAAAAAACCCGCAACACCCACAAAAAAAAAAAGAAGTTTCTGTTTTCATTCTTCTGCCGCTGATCTAGTGCTAACCAAAGCATTTATGCAGAATGAGGGGTACATCACATTAAAAGATGTGAAATCCAGCAAGCTTTCTGGAAATGTTTTCAATATTCTTTTCAACCTCAACAAGTTCATTGCTTTTGAAACTCGTGATCCATTCCTCATACGTCAGGTAAAAGCAAACTTTTAGATCTTAATCCATTCTCCATGCAAGACTTCCTTTTGGTACAGTTCACTTTTGAATTCTGATTATAAGGTGGGTATTTTGTAAGGAACGCGAGGATCCAACTTTGACTGAGTGGGATCGTTTTGCACATAGAGAGTATATTAGGCTCTCTATGGAAGAAGATGGCGAAGATGCCTCAAATGCCAGTGGAGATGTCTGGGATGAAACGCTTGAGGCTCCATTCTGATTTCTCTGGGGTAAGTCGAGTATTCACTTCGTTACTAGCTCTAGCAACTGCATGCTGATGTATGTTACTGTCGTTTGAAGCAAAGACTTATCAGACCTAAAAAAACGTGCACATACTTTTTAATGGTCAAATTTAATGTCAGTATAAATCTTGCACCAGAATGTCTCTCATGTCTAGACAAATTTGTCATGCTGTCTTGAGTTCGGTTTTATATTTCATTTGATATAACTGCAGACACATATCAGTGGCTATGAATGCTTCAAGAGTCTATAGCATAACGATATTACAAGTGGAGAGGCACGCTGCAGACATACCGAGTTCCTATAATTGTGCTTTATAGAGGGGTCCCTATGACTTTTTTTTAAGTAGAAAGAAAAAGCGGCAGGTTAGTTATAGTACCTCAGGAAGAAGACAGGCACGCTTCTACTTGGATTTATTTTTGTCCATATACATTTTTCTTAGACTAATCCAAATCAAATTAATTTTCTGTAAAAAAAAGTATAGCTGGAGTTTTTCCTCTGTTGTCATTGTTTTTTTTTTTTGCCTTCACAAATTTCATTGCATTTTTTTGTATTTTAGGACTCGGTATGTTCCTTTATTAAGTACATAGTGAAGAGAGAACGCGAGAAGTTTATTTTCCGTGGATAAATGGGTATTTCTTCGCAATATTTTTATTTGTTATTTTTCTCTACCTGATTCTACAATATATTTAGCGATATAGTTTTCTTGGGCTTCATTAATTTACTTGGAATGTGATAATATCAATCTTGGACTTGCATTTGTTGCCAGATAGCTGATGAAAAATAAAAATATTCATTTATTCATATTATTACATTATATATTAGTTTATAAATTATTCAAATCAATTTAGAAAAAATGATAATTATGGATAATTTTAAGAAATGGATTTAGTTTCTTTAATCTCTCTAATAAAAGTCAGTTGTTTCTTATAATAAGAACCGGTGTTGTATTTAATTACAAAATAAAATCTAAACAATATCTAATTTGTAATTTATAAATAACAGAATTTTTTACAACTTTTTGAAGGCAAATTGTGTTGGCTTGCCAATCAATAATTTGAAGTTGTGCAATTAATATAGCAGACTTTTTTTTTGTGAAAAAATAACTAGCAGACTTTTTTTTATTGACAAAGAATAAACAAAGTTTAGGGTCGGACCGTGAAACCGGTAATTTTCAAGGGAGGTTTTTCCAATTAAAGCGTTTAGGTGTATTTCTTTTTCTCTCTTTAATGCGATCCTTTATGGACAAGAGCCACGTCTTGGCCATTCTAGCCGCGCAACGCTCCTCTGAACTCCGAGTTCAGCGATACACCTGTTTTAAACGGTCGGTGTTCAGTGAAGGCCGCAGCATCATAAAATGTAGAGAATTGTGAAAAAATCTCAGATTCATAAATTAATTATTAGAAAAATCAAAAACTCTTATAGGGGTGGAAACAGATCAATGGTATGTACAGATCCAGGCATAAGTAAAGAGTTTGTTTAGGAAGTAACAAAACCTTGATTTGAAAAGTAATTTCATACGATCTGAGGTAAGTATGTGAAAGAGTTTTGTCTCGACTTATATGAAATTGATTTTCAAACCAAGGTTTTGTTGATTGATAAACAAATTCTAAGACCCTTTAAAAAGTTTGTTTTGTAATCAGGTTAGGTTCAAATTCGCTGCGAGGCCTTTTAAACTTGTTATTTTTAATATTATAAAAAATATGATAGAAAGGGATGTTAAAAAGTTGAACTCAAAACATATTATAGATTGAGAATCCTTGCCGCTGCACCCATCCTCTTTTTATTATTTGTTATGCATTTTTTTTAGATTCAAAATCACTTTACCTTCAATTTTTGATAATTAATTATTCAACCCTAGTTTTTTTTTTATTGGTGACAAAAGGGGCCAAGCCCAGTCTCAATAACTCAGCACTCTACGAGGGAATTCCACGCCAGCAAGATTGCAGGATTTCTTCTATACCCACCGGGGGCGAGTTCCAGATTCGTTGGTTTTGCTGTTGATTTGCAGCGAAGGAAGCTAAGCGATCCGCACATCTGTTACTCTCTCTGAAGACGTGTTTGATCCTCACTTGCCAGTCGCGTCGTAGCGGATCCGATAGGTTCCGGAAAATTGCAGGGAACCCTAGTTTTTTTTTTTTTTGTTTGAGTAAACAACCATAGGTTTTTCGAATGCATCAGCTTCATTGCATTCACTTCCAGCCTCCAGAGACAGAGTCGCAGTCGGCCAGTCGCCTTTGAGCTTCACTCGCAGAGTCTCAGTCGAGCTTCCAGCCTCCTGAAGATTCCCTCGCAGCCGCAGACGCCTCGTCGTCGTCACTGTCCTTCAAATCGCTTCACGGTACCCTTCTCCAATCCTTTTCATTTGCCACCAATTAGCTTGACAACTAATATGTGGTTTCTGGATTTCGACTTTATAAAGATTACTGCTTGATCTATGTTTTCTGAGAATTAATCATGAATGAACAATCTATGGATTACCTGTACCGTCGCTGGAGGACACCTGTCTGGTTTGATTATGGTTTAGCCCTTTCAGAATGAAAATACCGAACATTCAAGTTACCAATACAAAAGCACAGACTGAAAATTTTTAAGAAAACCCGTTATTATCCTAGCCCAACGCAACTAGTCCTGCTCAGTACATGTGAGGTAAAACACTCAGCTAGAAAGGGAATGAAAAAAAAAAAGATTCCAACTTCTTCAATGGTCATAGTTTATCTTGAACATTTTGTGTCCTCGCCAAAATTGGAGGAATTGGAAATCGCAATGATATCGATGAAAGAATTTATTAAGTTCGATTAATAAATTAAAAACCACAACGAGCCCCGTTTCTTGGCGTCCTCACTCTACTGAATCTTCTCTGTGCTGTATACTTACTTCTAGTCTTCTACTCATCTGCAAATGCAAATAGGTTCGATCGCATTCTATGCCAAAATCAACTACGCGAGCGGCCACCTCAGACCCTTTTTTTCAACTATGAAGCTCAAATCTCACGTTGATTATTATGGTTTAGGGCACAAATTTGAACTCCATGACTCAGTTTTGACGAAAGATAGACGAAACAACAGAAGATGAGGAAATGAAGAGTAACGAAATATAGACGATCAAATATTTTATTACAAGTTTAACAATGGGCATTAGCAGGATCTGAAGGAGGTTAGTTTAGTTGGAACAGTTTGCATGCTATTTGATTAAAATTGAGTGAGATTCCTTCAAAGTTCAAACATCTGAGAGATATAGTGACAGTTGGGGGATTTGATTAGGTGAGATAAATAAAAGACGGAATAAAACACAAATGAAAGTGATAGGATTATGACCTTACAACCTTTTGATCTAATGCTCCTGAACTTATTCTTGTAGTCTGGAAAACGCATGAAAGGAAGGGATATGCTATTTATGTGAAAGTTTTGACATGGTTGTTATTTTACTCCTAATTTTGTCTTTCAAATACAAGCTTTGAGTATAATGCCTTTGGTTAATAAGAATTATAACCCGGTCACTGTCAGTTCACTAACGTTAAGCCTTAATGTTTTGTTGGAAATAGAAATTTTGTGAGGAAACCATGAAAGGCATTCTCTCTCTCCAGAGGACATCCCTAGTCAGACTTCATTGTGAGAAGTGGGGCCTTGGTTTTAGATTATTAAGCACTCAGGGTGCTTCTACCACTGGCACTCCTCAGGCTGCACCACCACCACCTCCTCCACCTCCAGAGAAAACCCATTTTGGCGGCCTTAAAGATGAGGACAGGATTTTTACTAACTTGTATGGGTTACATGATCCTTTTCTCAAAGGTGCTATGAAACGGGGTGATTGGCATCGGACTAAAGACCTGGTACTTAAGGGGACTGATTGGATTGTAAATGAAATAAAGAAGTCTGGCCTTCGTGGACGTGGTGGTGCTGGTTTCCCTTCTGGCCTTAAATGGTCATTCATGCCAAAAGCATCTGATGGGCGTCCTTCCTATCTTGTTGTCAATGCTGATGAAAGTGAACCTGGGACTTGCAAAGACAGGGAAATTATGCGACATGACCCACATAAATTGTTAGAAGGATGCTTGATTGCTGGAGTGGGAATGAGGGCTAGTGCTGCGTACATTTATATAAGGGGTGAATATGTAAACGAGCGGAAAAACCTGGAAAAGGCTAGAAAAGAGGCTTATGCAGCTGGTTTACTGGGTAAAAATGCCTGTGGCTCGGGCTATGATTTTGATGTGCACATCCACTATGGTGCTGGTGCTTACATTTGTGGTGAGGAAACGGCACTTTTGGAAAGTCTTGAAGGTAAACAAGGTAAACCAAGATTAAAGCCACCTTTCCCTGCCAATGCAGGCTTGTATGGTTGTCCTACCACTGTTACAAATGTGGAGACAGTGGCTGTTTCGCCTACTATTTTAAGGCGTGGACCAGAATGGTTTGCCAGTTTTGGTAGGAAGAATAATTCTGGGACAAAATTATTTTGTGTGTCTGGGCATGTGAACAAGCCATGCACTGTTGAGGAGGAGATGAGTATTCCTTTGAAGGAGTTGATAGAGAGGCACTGCGGAGGCGTTAGAGGAGGGTGGGATAATTTGCTTGCTGTAATTCCAGGAGGATCATCTGTTCCTCTGATTCCCAAGCATATATGTGATGATGTTCTGATGGACTATGATGCACTCAAAGCTGTCCAATCAGGGTTGGGGACTGCAGCCGTGATTGTGATGGATAAGTCAACTGATGTTGTGGATGCGATTGCAAGGCTTTCGTACTTCTACAAGCATGAAAGCTGTGGGCAGTGCACACCATGTAGAGAGGGTACAGGATGGCTCTGGATGATCATGGAAAGATTGAAAGTTGGGAATGCAAAGCTAGAAGAAATTGACATGCTTCAAGAGGTGACAAAGCAAATCGAAGGGCACACAATCTGTGCCTTGGGTGATGCTGCTGCATGGCCAGTGCAGGGTCTTATTAGGCATTTCAGGCCAGAACTTGAGAGAAGGATTAAAGAGCGTGCAGACAGGGAGTTGTTGGAGGCTGCTGCTTAGACTTTGTACTAAGGTTGTTTCTTGGATCTCCCTAAATGCTTAATAGAAGTTTTACTTTCATCTTTCTTTCTTTCTTTTTTATGATTGAACCTGAAAGCAATATAAAAGTGAAAAGTGAAGGGGAGAGAGAACTCCTGATGATATAAATAGTTTTTATTTTCAGAAAGTAAATAAATTTCAATTGTTTGATGTGGCACTGGCACCAATTGTTAAGGAATACTTTTACTGCCTGTACTGTTGTGCGGTGATGTGTTTTGGTTTTAATGCTCAAGTCTAGGGAACTTGATTTTTAGAGCTAGCATTAACTTGTCTAAAGAACCGGCCACCCAATGGTTGAATGGTGTGATGGTAGATGCTTATTGTGTGCCACAGTATTGCTGATGTCCATAGCGATCTGCCCCTATTTAGATGAAGCAAAGATTTCATACAAAGGGTAGATGGTTGTTCTTAGAAATTAACTTGTGTTTTGCTTATACAATACCCTTTATTCTGTCTTATGGAATTCAAATCATTTAAGCTTCGTTGTGGCTCAGTGATTTGCCTTTCCTTTATTTGGAGGCTATGATTTCTACAACTTATGTTTAGAACTGCTTTTGATATGCCTATCTTCTTCGTCTTCTAATTTATTTCAACTGGCTTTTATTGAATGTGTTGCTTGCTTGTGATTGTAATTTGTGACCAAGTGGAAATATGAACTCAAAACGTCAAGACGCAATTGGGTAACACAAAACATCAAGACTACTTTATGATTTCATTGATGTGCTAGAGTTTCTTGTGGGTATATGGCTAAAGCTGGTTGCTACTATCTTGTGTTTTCATTTGAGCTAATAGTTTAACGTCAGATGCAATCTTATTGAGCTTCTCTTATAACGTGTATGTAGTGATAAGCATACCGGTGGCAGCGAGAAATATAATAAAGTTTGTGCCCCTGATTTTGGAAGGATAGATGGCTCCGCTCCGGTTTCGGTGGCTTTAACGTCTATTTTTCATTTTAATTTTCAAACTTGGAACTGGAACCAGAGATGTCTTCTGGGCTTGTTGGATATAATGTGTTTCCTGAACATGGCCTCCGACACATTTTCATGTATGATAATAATATAATTTGTTGTTAATTGTACTAAACAACCGATGATTATGTGGTGTTTTATTGATCGTGAGGAGTGATAATGCGGCCTACACTGACGGGGCTGCATCTGAGGAACGTATTGTTTGAACCATGGGAAGGTTGGTCTGTCATTTTGTAACAGCCAAATTCTTAAATCAATATCACTTGATATGTAGTCCACCAGCACTCATGCAGTGTTAAAGCTGCCCAAGAAAAATATATTTGGTTATTAAGTTTTAAGCAACTGAATATAAAATGATTGCAAATGGGCTAGAATTGAATTTTCAGTTTTGACTTTGTATTGCTCCTCTCCTCTAGAGGTGTACATCAGACGATTGAAGAATAGCCAAAACAACCAATCAATTCATTGAAAAAGTAGAATCGAAGAAATATGTTGTGAGACAAATTTTTGTACTGTTTTGTGGATTTATTTTTAAATATTTTATTACGAGTTTAACAATCGGCATTAGCAGGATCTCAAGGAGGTTAGTTTAGTTGGGACTTGGAACAGTTTGCATGTGATTTGGTTAAAATTGAGTGAGATTCCTTCAAAGTTCAAACATCTGAGAGATATTGTAACAATGGGGGGATTAGATTAGGTGAGATATATGAAAGACGGAATGAAACACAAATGAAAGTGATAGGATTATGACCTTACAACCTTTTGATCTAATCCTCTTGAACTTATTCTTGTAGTCTGGAAAAAGCATGAAAGAAAGGGATATGGTATTTATGTGAAAGTTTCGACATGGTTGTTATTTAACATTTTTACTCCTACTTTTCTCCTTCAAATACAAGTTTATATGTTGTGATAGATTGCTTGGAAAAACAAATTGAGGTGTTGAAACAGAAGTGATAGAAAGCGTGAAAATGACAAATAATATGTTTTTGATAGGATGGTAAGGCTTGACATAACTTGCTGGTCAAGCGTGAAAGAATGGGTTGTTAATACTACTCTCTTCTTCTTTAATATAAAAGTCATTTGATATTTTTTTAAGATTATGAAAGCCAAAAATCTGATATATTTATTATTTTTTTCTCAATTAATTTGCATAACTTATAAATTGATATATAATCTAATAATAAATACAAATATTTCATAATAAATGTTATAGTTAAATAATTTATTTATTTTTTTAATCTTTCAAAAAAATCAATTAACTATTATATTAAGAATCGGATGCAGTAGTTTTTAATGGATCTACATATATACATTACAGCTTATCATAAATGATCTAATTCAAAATCATCCTCTTAGAGATTCACAACTTCTACTTGTTACACTAATTTTCTGATCCATTAAGATCACCAAATAGATGTTGAAACTATCATTATTGATATTCCTTATGAGGAGTATAGAGTGATTCTTTTAAAAGATTTTAGTCATGTATTTCATTTAATTAATCAATCTCTGTACGGTTTCACGCATCTTTTTATTGAAATAAAATTAGTTAATGATTTAATGAAAATCATATTATTGATTTACTGCACAAAGTACTTTTATTTTTCGATAGATCAATTAATTTGGAATATAGTGCTATGATGAGCAAACTTAACCTAAAGTTAACTTGCTTGAAGACACTGCACAATTTTCTCTATATATACTGTTTAAACTCTCGATATTACTTAACGAAAAATCAAATTATGTTCATTTACATATAACCACAATTATTAGTCCTTATGTGTAAATTAGAACAATTGATAAAACTTAATTACTTTTCCTTAACCACCTCAAGCAATGGGAGGTATCTTCTAGGTTGGTAAAAATGAATGGTTGGCCTAGTATTGATCTTTAACAACTCGAGGTCTATTTAAGAAAAATTGTTAAACATTGATTCAAAAATTAAATTTAAAAAAAAATATTGGACAATTAGTTAGACAATATTTAAGCCATCGAATTTTCAAAATTCCATGCCTCTTTTTCTGGAGTGTCAAACATGGAAACTTATTATATTGATAAAATGTTAAACTTGTGACGTAACATAATGATGACTCCCATATTTCGTAGTAAGAATATCTTCCAAGTAAATTGTATATAATCATTTAGATTTGAGGCCATGACCCAAAAAATCGAAAAATTATCATTGGGAAATTTTTTTTAAAAAAATATTATTGGGGACAAGCGTAACTATTGACTCCGTATCCCTATGCTTAAAAATTGAGTATGGATCTAAAATTTAAACAAATAAGTAATAACTAACATTATTTTAAGGTTACTATAAAAAAAACATTATGTTAAGGTAAATCGTTAAGGTTCTGACACTTCTAACCGTCTAAAAATATGCTTTCGTATTTTAGTTGTAACAGAAAACCCAATATTCAAAGTAAACTTAGAAGTGTAGGATTAAGAAAGGTATAAATTTTTGTTATGATAAATTAAGGTAATTAGAGTTGAATTAAGTATTTTAAATTATGATTGGGATGCGATGTGAGTGTGCGTAACTTAGCGATTAAACTCTCGAGCCATCGTTTTAGTTGGCGCTTTCTCACTTATCTCTCTGTCATTGACACGTTTTCCCGAATTCGTTTTCACCTTCTCTGAGCTTTCATGTTTTCACCGCACATTGTTCGCATTTGACCCCACCTTTGAATTGAAAGACGAAGATTCCCATTTCCCACCAGCAGTAATCACGGGGAGCATCGCCCTCTTCATTTTCTTCACTTTCACTGTTGCCACCGTGCCTTCGTTTCATCACAGGGCTTCTTCGCTCTACTGGCTTGCATCCCAGCAATTCAATCCTGTGCTCACTATCGAAAGGTTCAAGTTTTTCGGATATTATCAAGGTCTTATCTCTGTGTTGATCTGATCTTATGCTGGCGGTGGATGCTTTGCTTGTTTCCTGCATTTCTTTTCTATCAACCGGCTCCCTTGCATGTTTGGCTAATTGTTGATTGTCCATTTTCAAAGTTGTTTGATCACTTTGGTCATTGCTAACACGAGATGGCTTTATTTAAGTTTAAAGATTTGTCCATTTAGCTAACGTTTCCATGCATTTGACTGCTTTGTTTGTCCAAGTCCACCTGGGGATGTTTTTCTCTCTTACCTCATTCCAGTCGGTAGTATTTGTCTTTCTGTACAAAAATTCTTTATTTCAGTTGGTATTGTTTATTCCATTTTTTATTTTAATAATTTATTTTGGATAGCCTGGTTGGTGACTATTCCCGGCATCTTATTTTTCTTTTGAACATGGAGCGCTTACCACGTTCTCTTTTCCTGTTAAACTCATAATTGGCCTTTCCCCCCTTTGGTCGCCCAAGTCTTCATTTTCTTCTACAAAGTTTGTCAATCAAGTTTCTCTTTTGTATGAAGCAATACATGTTAGGATTTTCTGATCAACATTCTCCTCTGAACCATTTTTTGTTTTCTATTCAGGTTTCATCATTTATAGTGGATCAGCACTAAAAAAAGAACTTATACTTCTTTTTAATATGGTTCTGGGGATAAGATCAAAGAGTAGAAAAACTGTCTCAATCCAAGTGCACTACATCATTCATGTTCATGAGATCAGGCCATGGCCTCCCTCTAAATCACTGAGATCTGCTCAATCAGTTGTACTGCAATGGGAAAACGGCGATAAAAATTCAGGGTCTTTTGCTTGTAGTTCAAGGGATGGGAAAATTGAGATCAACGAGTCTTTCAGACTTCCATTACTTTTATTGAGAGAGCCGTCCAAAAGAGGCAAACATCATGACACTTTTCAGAAGAATTTCTTGGACTTTTACTTGTATGAACACCAAAATGAGAAAGGCAAAAGTCAACTCTTGGGATCAGCCACCATAAACATAGCAGATTATGGAGTTATTAAGGAAATTACAGCCATAAACACTCAGGTGAACTGCAAGAAGAGTTTCAGAAACTCAGCACATCCATTCCTTTATATTAATATTCAGCCGTTTGATGTAGAGGGCTCTGACTCATCACCAAAGAGCAGCATGTCAAAAGAATTGTTGGTAGACAAGGAAGAAAGTGAATCTGCATCACAGTCCCTAAATGATGAGGATGTGGAAATTGCCTCTTTTACTGATGATGAGATTGATGATATTTCTTCAAATACCTCACAAACTATCAAATCTGCTTCCGAGACTACAGGAGGTTTGCCACCTCTAAGTGATAAAGTACTCCAATTTAATAGCTTCTAATC
>QFDD01006731.1:0-12936 GCA_006871305.1 Vachellia collinsii
AATTACCTAATTATAGCTTTTGTGACATGATATCTATTGAAACATGTGATTGTAAATGAGTTAATTAACAAGTAAGAAAAATAAGTTTGGAGAAAATAATAAATGGAAGAGAATAAATGTAAAAAACGATGTATGTATAGGGTTAAAATTCACTTTCGAACTAGATGATTGGAGGGAATAACAATTTTGCATTGGTGAGACCAAGATGTGAAAGAGAATGTTAATCAGAGATAGGAATGTTGGATTGTAGGGATTGGGAGAAGATGAGGGGTGAGAGTGTGGGGATAACGACGGGACAAGTAAGCGCATAGGTATTAAGATGAAGGAACAGGAGTAACATAGTCCAACAGGGCTAAACCCTCACCTGCCAGTGATGAATCAAGTTAACAAAAACTAGTGGGTCTAATTCAATATGGCCGGGACCACCACCACCACCCTCCCCGCCCTCTCTCTGAGGCCACACATTCCACTCCTCTCTCTTACACCCGTCCCCATCAAAACGACTCACCATCCCTTCTCTGACTCCCCCGGCACTGCGTTCCTATCTTCCTCCCCTTTTACCATCCCTCACTCCTCTAATTAACCAAAAACTCGTGGGCCACGTGAAGGGAGAAAGCACCCTCCCGACCCCACCGCTTCTTTCTTGTGGTGCAGCTGCATCCTAATCCGTTTGCCTCTTACGTGGCACCCTCATGTTGGACTGTTAATATTCCCACTTGGATGATCTGACTCATCCCTCCTGCTGACACCTGGCTCCCTGTCAGCACCAACCAGCCCTCACACCTATGCTCGCTCTTTCGTGACTCGACCATTGTTGTATTTTTTGGGCCATGCACATTGCTTATGTTTCTTATTCATACAGGTGGGGTTTGGAGTTCAACTGCTTTGTGTCAATTCAATCCTGGTCCTGTTGTTCCTGTTTTGAGACTGCACAGCAGCCACATGTCAATGCATGTCTTTTGCTTCATACCATTTACTTCTACTATTGGGGCAAACGAATCCCAGCTCTTGTAAAAGACTCGCGTACCAACACATGGTTTATCTGCAACGGGGAAACATTTCTATTCCGGTCCCATATTCAAATTTATGACGAGACCTTTGACCTTTTGTAGTTAAACTCACGTTTTCTTTTTAAAAAAATATTTTTCAAATCCAAACAAAAATTCTCTTCTCAAGAAATTAAAAGTTTCTTTTTTCTTTTAGTTTAAGATTACCCATAAGTGTTAAAGTGGAGTAATTTTGGGGTAAACCTAAAAAAGTTTTTAAGACAAGATTATGGGCTAATCAAAATTTAAAATATTAGAAGTTACTAAAAAAAATGAATTGAAAAATCAATTTTGATTTTACAATAAAAAAATCAAAATATTTCAAGAAAGTATGATGGGATAAAATTCGGAGTTTCAAACTACGAGTTAAAGTAGGTTTGTGAGTAGCTTCTAAAAAATAATTTTACATAATTCGATATGAGTATACGAGAGAGTTTCATCTCGTGAAAGTGCTTTTGAAAAGTGGTTGTTAAACATGGTCTAATTAGTAAACATTTTTAACGCTTTGTGCTGTGTCTGAGATTGAGAGCATGTTTAGAAACATTCTAGAATCATTTCTAAAATCACTTTCATATAAATCGAGATAAAATTTACCTTATGTGACGCATGGAAAAGCCAGGGCAAAAAGAGCGACCCCAAGAGTTCTTTAATGATGGAAAAGGCAACAAAGAGAAGTGGGTCCCCACGTCTGACTCAACCCCTTGGAGCCACAGCCAACCACAAGATAATGCGGAAACTTTTTGACACCACTAGCTCATCGCCACGTGGCAACCTTTGGATTCTCTCTTCCAACGCAGTTGCTACTTACAGTGCCTCCTCTCACTCCAAGCACGACACCCTCTTCCCTAACATCTCCACAGCCACAGAAAAGGATGCTCAAAGAAGGCAACGGCAATGGCGTCACCACTAACAACAGCTGGGCACGTATATGTGACACGTGCCGCTCCGCTCCCTGCACTGTGTACTGCCGCGCTGACATGGCCTACCTCTGCACCGGCTGCGACGCCCGCATCCACGCCGCCAACCGCGTCGCCTCCCGCCACGAGCGCGTCTGGGTTTGCGAGGCCTGCGAACGAGCCCCCGCTGCGTTTCTCTGCAAGGCCGACGCCGCCTCCCTCTGCTCCGCCTGCGACGCTGACATCCACTCCGCCAACCCCCTCGCCAGCCGTCACCACCGCGTCCCCATTCTCCCCATCTTCGGGCCTCCTTCCGTGGGCTCTGCCCCCGACGGGGATGATGGTTTTCTATCTCTCGGAGGCGATGAGGCCGAGGAGGAGGAGGTTGTTGATGAAGAGGATGAAGACGAGGCTGCCTCCTGGTTATTACTGAATCCTGTGAAGAACAACAACCACAACAACAACAATTCCAACACCGACAACAACAATCAGAGCAGTGGGTTTTTGTTTGGGTCTGGCGAGGTTGATGATTATTTGGACCTCATGGACTGCAATTCATGCGCTGAAAATCAGTTGACCGATCATTACAATCATCAGCAACATTACGGTGTTCCTCAGAAGAACTACGCCGGCGACAGCGTCGTTCCGGTTCAGCAGAAGCACCAGCATTTTCAGTTGGGCTTGGACTTTGATTCGTCGAAAGTTGGCTACAGTGCTTTCAACGGTTCTGTTACTCAAAATGTAAGCTCTTTTTTATTTTCTTATGTGTGTTTCGCATCTTTTAGTTCTTTTCATCTTGCCAACCATATAAATCAAGCACATCACTGTTTGTCCAATTCCAGCTCCCTAATAAGCGAGCTGTTGCTTCCCAACTTTGGATTCACGTACGATTTTGTTCCCTTTTCTGGCATGTACCAAATTAAGCAATATGTCACCTTTCTGGTTCTGTTTCCCTATATCCTTGTAAGCACCAGATTTAAGATTTAGACCCGCCTTATCTTCCTTGTTAACATCACGCCTCGTCTATCTAAAACCCTTACGGACTAAACTGATTAGTGGCATCTTCTTATTCCTCATATATACCACGTTTCACCTCTCTTTAGTCTTTACCCTTTTCTCTTTCACTTTATTCTCCGATGCAAGGAATCTAAAACCAAGGCACATATAGCTTTCAAGCTTTTCAAACCATTCTTCTGAATTTAATTAACATATGGTTTAAGTTCACTGCTGCTAATGTTGTTGTATTACCAATATGTCTTCATGTTAACCCATTTTGTTGGTTGTTTCGCTTTGAATTAGGTTTCGATTTCGTCAATAGATGTTGGCATCGTACCGGAATCAACTATCAGCGATGGCTCGATTTCCCATTCAAGACCTCCAAAAGGGACTATTGACCTATTTTCTGGGCCTCCAATGCAGATACCTTCGCAGCTGAGTCCGATGGACAGGGAGGCTAGGGTGTTAAGGTACAGGGAGAAGAAGAAGACAAGAAAGTTTGAGAAGACAATAAGGTATGCCTCTAGGAAGGCTTACGCAGAGACAAGACCTCGTGTCAAAGGTCGATTTGCAAAGAGAACAGAGGTGGAAGAAGCCGAAGTGGACCAGATGTTCTCTACTTCTCTAATGACGACGAAAACTGGATATGGCATAGTTCCTTCGTTCTGATCATACACTGCAGTATGTGTCGTCGTATAGAAGACTGAGAGTAGAAACCTTAACAACTATACATGCATTAATGTTGTTATCAATGTCCTGTCTATCTTTATTTTTTCATATATATGTAATAAAATAATATAATTATTAGTTCGCATGCGTATGTATTATAGATTTCTTGGTTGACTTTTAGGATGGTGTTGATGCTGTTTGTAAATACAATCCTTCCAACAAGTCAATGAACTGCATCCAAGATTTCGAAAACTCCTGCGTACATACATGTCTTTCTTACTGCATTAGTTGGCCATCTCATCTAGCTAGGTTCAGTGAAACGGACGCTAAAAGTTTATTAAAAATCTCCTGCATTTCAAATTAATGGTTGAAGTCTGCAACTGAGTTGTTTGCATATATTGATAAACAAGTTGTAGTTTGCTTCATATGCAAGGAATGTTCCATATAGCTCCCTAAAAGATTCTGCTTCCAGAGTGCTGCTTTATCAAGAGGGGATTGATATTAGTTCAGTAATAACTAGAGGTGGCTCGCATGGTTGTTTGAGTGTTGTCCCTATCTGCAATAATGTAAAAGCCTTTCCCCGAGACAATTCGAACTTGTAACCTTGCACTATAACGTCTTCGCGTGCACGTTAAAGTTAGGGATGGGTTAATTATTCTGTCACTAAATATTTTGTGATGTAGAATTAGCAACAGATTAGCAAATAAATGTTTGCGATAGAGATATTCTGTGGCTAGTGCCAGCAGTAGTGATGGGATGAATGTGGAACAGACCACGGATCTAAGGCATGATAAATTCGTGTCACTAATCTGCTAATTTTTTTGCAGCAACGTGTGGATGTTATATGTCTATGTTTGGTTGCTATTTTCTCCTCTTGCTTTGTGAAATTTTCATTCATCACTGCCCTGGACCATGATTCAACTGTATCTCCTAAAGATCGATCATGATGCTTTTTAGCTTGATCTCTTGGCTGAGAAAATTTCATAATCTTCTGGTCCAAGTTGTGAGATTAACCACACATACCCAAGCATCAAACATTTAAACAGATAGGACGTAAAATTGGATTATAATGAATAAAAAAAGGATTTAAAGATGCAAGTTTGGATAGTCGCACACATTAAATGATCGGGACTTGTAATAATGCCACACTACTGGATTCTCAATTCGTCCAGAAGTAAATGTGTGAATCATGAGCACAACTCAAATTCAAGGAAAGTTCGCTGTTCGATCGTTGGAGCATAATTTCATCGCTTCAATCTATCGTTAATATTTACTTATATAATTAACTGGATTAAATAGTAAAGATATTAGCCATCAAGCATCTATCCATACAATATAAACCTAAAATGAGATATACTGTTACATTAATGGCTTTGTAGATTTTCTTTTTTTGGATAAATAATGGCTTTGTAAATTAACAGTATATAAATCGAGTATTGATCGATGACATTATATACTGATTAAACAAAACTAATTCATCACCTTATTTACTCATTGCACATCCATGCTTGAGGATTTGATTATCCTACTAAACAAAATGCTTAATATAGAGAGTTAATTACATCTGAATAGTTCAAATCTAATTTATGTGATTCACATTTAATTTTTTAAAAGTCTATAATTTTTTAAAAATTATTCTAATAGATGTAGAATAAAAAATAAAAACAATTTTTCAACTATTGTTTTGTAAAAAATAATTTTTTATATAAGAATCACTACTTTAAACAAAAAAATCAAATTTAGATCAGATCTAAACTATCTAAATCTGATTAGCTCTACTTATCAAAGATTAAATACTTAGCAGGGGTAACCAAGTGGGGATGAATGTATTGCTGGGAGGCGTCCAACACTTCAAACGTAGAAAGTTATTGCTCTCTCTCGTTAATGGTGCGCGCGCGCGCAAACACTCACTATGAGTATAAACGTGATTGGAATTGCGCCATGAAAAAGCTGAGCTGCACTTTTTGTCATCGTGGAACCATAAAGATTATAACTTGGATAAAATTGAAACCAAATGAATGAACTTTTGGGAGATTCGTTCATCAAGTGACTTTATACCCATTGTGTGATACCAGCTACTGTGAAACTCAATCAAGCGGAGACACTTTCACCTTTAAATTCCAGGTTGCGATTGTCCAGGAATATAGGAATACACACACACACACACACACGCCATTCTGCATCACCATTAGTCTCCAGTCTTCCTCTCGATCTCACCCCAGAAACTTTGAAAGATTCAAGTTTATGTATCACTTTCGGAAGCGACTGTCGGATTCGTATAAAGCGAGGCTGAGCTTTTTCGCTTTTTCTTTCCCCTTGAAGGATATGTTCAGTTCATATCATCAAATCTTCACCGGCCTCATGTTTTTTTGACAGCACAGGCCAGATAAAATTCTCACGAAGGAATTTATTCCCATGACTTTTAGGTTCCTTTTTGCAACACAAACGTCGATCCTCGTGGCCAGGTTTCTGAAGAAAGATAATCCCTCTCTCTCTCTACACACACAAACGCACATTATAATGTTAGCTACCTACCTCCAAAATGTTAAACTTCTTTCTCTATTATATATACCCTATATCAATAACTCCCAACCTACCCATGGATGCTTGGATTGTACGGTGGACAAACTGTGTTCAAATCCAACCTTGATGAAAAAGATCATTGAAGAGAGGCATCTTGATCTCAAAGTTATGCTTCCAGATTAGTCAGTTGTTTGAATATTTGATGATAAGGTTGAGAAAAAGAGCTGAACAATTGGTAGGCATCTGTTATGGAAAAAAAAAACTCCCACCTTCTCAGGAGCTGAATGCCTTGGACGCCCAATCATTATCGGTTTGCTTTTTCTATGAAGAGATTAAGCACTAATAAACAGCTTTTGATCGATGAAAGTAATGGCATGATTCATCTTACAACATACTTATTTTGTAAATCATAACTTATATTGAAAAAGTAGTTTTCATCGCTAATAGCTGTCTTAATTATATCCCTGCACAAATATAAATATTAAACTTGCATCTAATTTGGATTGTGGTTTACTGAAGTGTGAAGCCAGGATGAGTCATCGCGTGGTCCAACAGAGTGAGTGCACTTTTTTACTTTTGTAGAGAGGGCATGTACTACGACGAAACCAGGCCGAGACGCATGGGAAAAAAGTAGAATTTGTGGAGCTACTTCACTCGTGAGCCTCTGTCTGCTGGACCCAACATTTGAATCCTCTGCACGAATAAATAATTAATTTAGTAAATTCACTTTCACATATTTTTATTAATTTCAGAAGATTCGTTTCACAAATAATTAAGGGACGCCTCACTTTTCAACGCTCCCATCGATCGATCAATTTGATGTACTGGCCGTTTGCTACGGAAGGGAGATCACCAGATTAATATGTCATGACATTTTCGCATGTAATCGCGAAAATTCTTATTATTCAAATATATTACTTTATGTGTTTATTTGTCCTCTAAACAGCAGGTTTTATGTCCCCATCTAGTTTTATAGATTATAAAAAATTGTTCAAGAAAAATCTGAGATTAGAAAATATAACAAAAGGTATCATTTATTGATTTGTAAAAATAAACAAATTAATGATGAAGACCAATTATTGTAAAAACTAAAAAATCGGTGACTCCAGACCATCATTTCATTTTACTCTTCAATATTGGTCAATGCCTTCTTTGGGCCCCCTGGGATAATGGTTCAAGACGTTTGTTTTCGGTTTTGTCAAAGTTGAACTAAAATGGGCTGTTTTTGGTCCATTTTGTGATGGACCATCAATGGGCTTAGCTGAGATGGGTCCATTTGAGCAAGCCCAAGACGTCTAAAGCTCCTCAAAGACGCAAACCCTTTCTTTCGTTTTTATTTCCCTCCACCGTCTTATAGTGGCCGTCGTCAGTTTCTCAAAACTCAACAGGCTTTGCGCCGTTGGCTTCGAGAATCCCCTTATTTCTCATAGCTGATACCTCGTTTGAGAGAGCCCTTCCGTCCTGAAGACACAGGTTCCACTCTTTTTCCCTTGTTCTCTTCTGTTGATTCCTTTCTTTTCATTTCCATGCTGCCTTCTCATATCAATTGAACGCACTTTGGCGCGGATAGTTGCCTCTTCTTTTTATCAAGTGTTCACCATGAAAAATTGTCATTGAACTGACAAAACTAGTAGCGTTCGTTTCATGATTATGTTTCCTGGGTGAATCAGATTCTTAAGCAACTATGGGTAAAAAGAGGAAGCACAGTGAGACGGAAGCGGTGGCGCCCTCAAAAAAGGATGATGTCGCACCTGAAAGACCAACGCGGACTCTTTTTGGTTGGAAGGATAAGAGCCAAGTAAAGGATGAAATGGGGGATGCTGACTCTTCCAAATTTAGGAACAAAGAAAAGGTTTTGGTTACATGCTCACGACGCATCAACTATAGGTACGAGCAAATAGTATCGTGATAGTGCTGACTTTGTGGGTTAAACTTTCTGCTTGTTGCTAATCGGGTGTGATGATCCTCTTACATTTTAGGTACCGGCATTTAATGTTGAATGTGGTTTCGCTCTTGCCTCATTGTAAGAAGGATAACAAGGTTGAATCTAAGGATACCAAAGGCGCCACGCTGAATGAACTTGTCGAGCTTAAAAACTGCTCTTCATGTTTATTCTTTGAGGTATTCTTTCATTTATCACAATAGATTCTCGGTGGGATTGTAGATTGACTGCATTGCACCTGATATGCTTTCATTGGCACATACAATATCTTTTAAATGGCATTGCCAATTCTTTATTTTTGTCATACCGGATATGTGATGGTCGTGATTTTACGGAATTATGTTTTGTCCACATTAATGCATAAGAGACCTCAACCTAAGTTCCCCATCATTGGCGTTTCCATTTCATCGAAGCAACATGATTTTGATTGAACCATCAGTTGATTGAGCTATTATTTTGGCAGGATTTTTCAGTTCGATTCTTATTCATACCTTTTGATTATGTTAACTTATTCCACTTTAATTATTTTGCACTCCCCTTTTATTTTTATGAATTTCAGTGCAGGAAGCAAAAAGATCTTTATCTCTGGATGGCAAAATGCCCTAATGGGCCATCTGTGAAATTTTTAGTTAGTGCTGGTAATATTCCCCGATTTAATTTCTCTTTCTGTGCTAATTGGCTTACTCTGGTTAATAACTGAATTTTCTGGGTTCCTTCATAATCTTTATTTGGTTGCTCTCATTCTTCCCATAGAAGTAGATTGGTTGTGTGTGCGCGCGCGCGCGCGCATATTTTTCCTGTATATTACGTAGTCTCCAGGCCCTTTTTAACCGTTCATATATTGCTCAACTACTTTTCAGTGCACACAATGGAGGAGTTGAAGCTAACCGGAAATCATCTAAAAGGTTCCCGCCCACTTTTGACATTTTCAACTAATTTTGAAAAAGATACGCATTGGAAACTATTAAAAGAGATGTTACTGCAGGTATTCTGTTTGTACTTTCTCATGGGTATCAATTCTCTGTTGTCTATGGTTGTCTTTATTTCTCTCTTTCCTCTCTTCCCTTCCCTTTCCCTTATTATCACGCAATAGATTAAGTGCCCTTGGTCCTTGCCATTTTAAGTATCGCTGATTTATGTATACTTGCCGTCTTCTTTTTCAGATATTTGGAACACCGAAGGGCCATTATAAAATGAAGCCTTTCTATGATCATGTTTTTGTCTTCTCTATAGTTGATGATCATATATGGTTCAGGAATTACCAGGTCTGTGATTATGTTAGATTTCAAGCAGTCTCAAATGCATCCTCTGAAAGTAGTATTAATGTGGAGGCTAAACTTTCGGGTCATTGTTCTGGACTTTCATTCCTCCTAATTGAACAACACATTGATGTTGTTGTTATAGTTGTGTTGATCGCTATGTTTCCATTAGCTTTCAGGCAGCAGTTTGTCAGTTGATATTGATGGTGGAAGTTTCTTTCCTCTTGTTTTGGATTATGGAGGGACAATTTGGGTCTCAACTATTCATTTGTGAAGGATTACTCTTGGTTCTCTAGATAATAGGCTTAAGTTCATGGTACTGCTGGACACTACTTATGATGTGTATATAGAATATAGATGATACATTACCTAATTGTAATGATGCCTTTCCTTCAATACAAAGGTACCTGTATTTAGTACAATGAATTGAAAGAAACGTGGAATTAAGAAAACTGATTTTGTTGATGACAATAACTTTTATTACTCCTAATATCAAAGAAGTAATAAAACCATGAAAGGGGATAGAAAATATGAATTATGATTACCATGGTACACGACATTGCAAATGATTGAGGGAATGATCCCTTGCTCGGCCGTTGGCGTAACATGCCTTTATGTTTTTTTCTGCTGCATCATGTTGGCGTCTGCATAGTAAATAATGTCATGTATAATATCATTTCCTTTTGCTTTACAGATCTCTGTTCCTCATAATGAATCGGACAAAATACCTCGAGGAGGCCTTGAGAAAATGACATTGGTTGAGGTCTGAAATTTGGGTCTCAAGAACTAGGTTTTGATCTGTCAAGTTTTAAGAGTTGTCTAATCTATATCAGCTGCTTGTTCAGGTTGGTCCAAGGTTTTGCTTGAACCCAATAAAAATATTTGGTGGCAGTTTTGGAGGCCCAACTCTTTATGAAAATCCGTTTTATGTTTCACCAAATCAGGTATTCACTGATGTGTCATTTACTGGGAAACTGTAGTTGTCATTGATTCTGTGTTATGACCTTTTGAAGTCGGTTCTTGTAGATTCGAGCCTTGGAGAAAAAGAAGAAGGCTGGAAAGTATGCGAAGAAGGTCAAAGCAAAGACAAGGAGGAAAATGCATGAGATGTCTAATGCTCTGGAGCCTGATGAGTTTGCGGACATGTGGAAAGAATAATTTTCCATACTTATGTTATATTCATGACAAAGAATAGAAAATCTGTAGATCTTATATTCAGCATGAAATGGTAATTTTGTTTGGCTGCCCGTTCTTTAAGAGAAGCTTTTGTTGTTAATTGCTTTACATGTGAGATTTGATCGCGATAGGTTGTGGTTTGTCATCAGAATATGATCACAAAAAAAGAGAAAAGTGGGAGGGCTTCAGTGTTTTATTTCCATTTAACTCTTGTGGTGGTTGCGTTTCGCACATCCTTTGCTGCATGTTATAATTTATGTATTTGAATAAGCAGCACCTACAGAGGAGGTTGTGGATTTCAGTCTTTGATCCATGCAACTTGTATGTTAATGAGGGATTATCTTTGGATGTCTCCAAATTAAGGTTGTAGTCGTTTTGTTGTTTGCTTGTCTCTGGCCCTTGGGGATGACCATTCATTTGGATTGATTTCAATGGTGAATCATGGCTAATGAACTGCCTCTCTTCTTTCCAAATCTCAGCTTCGTGGGAAGGAATCCCTTTTTCAGAACGTGTAACCTGTAAATCCATTTTGTTTTGATTAGTCTTGATGGTTATAGATTGAATCATCCGAAACTTTTGTTGTGAGGAAATGAAAGCCTCAATGGTTATGGTAACCGCAGAGAATTGATCTTTAAACCAGGGAAGATCCCTTGGGGTACATGCAGCAATAAGCTCATTTTCAGTAGTGAGCTTAGTAGCTCAAAATAAAGAAGACAAACATTTAGAAAATACAGGGTTGACCAACAAAAGGGGGGAACATGAAAGAAAGCCAGAAGCCAAATTAAAGTTCTAGTGATTCTTAAAGTTGCTTCCACCATGACACTTGCAAGATTCCAGATGCGGGAAAAAAGGCAGTATCTTCATTACGTTTCTTGGATTTGATTTGTACAATAATGTATTTCCTAAAGGAATATGACAATATTATAAAGGCAAGAATATTTACACGCAGATTCAAAGATTTGTGTCCCTTAAGTCGCACATAAGGCAATATTTAGTTATACAACCCCTCGTAATTCTGCTTCCATTACATTCTAGAAGGCTGGTCTTTAGTTACCTCGTAAAGCCACTCATAAAAATAAACATTTCCCCCACTTCAGTGCACCTTAAAACTGCAACAAACTCTTCATTATGCGTGTCATTGCACCACTTGGAATCTTTTTTCCCCATTGCAATAGGTTGCATTTGGTTCCGGACTCCAAAACAAATTATATTTGATATGTATGATTAGAATGTATCCTTTCACGGTACACACTATTTATAAAATATATCCGATGAGTTTAAAATCTGTTTATAAATCATGTCTTTCAAATTTAAAGGAATCCTCTCCATACCACACACATGACTAATTTTTCGGCTCTTTTATTGGATTAATTATAAATATTTTTTTATTGGATATAATTCTATTCAAAATATTATTTTCAAGGATTAAAAACACCTTTTGGTGGTGGGCTCCTCCCATTGGATAAACATAAGCAGTGGGGCCTACAATTTCACATTAATTCTTGCCTTTTTTTTCATTCGTTTCTTGCTCATTGTTTTAATGAATCAATCATCAAGCATCTATTACAGCTTGCAATGTGAGTTATCCTTATAAGTATTTAAATTATATGACATTTTCCCACTCTTTTTATATTTAAATAAATAAGTTATTGTTGTATATTTTAAAAAATAATTAATTAGATTCTTTAAATTGTTCTTAATAAACATTTATTCTATTTTAATAAACGTAAGAAGAGTAGATAAATTTTTATAATATTAACTGATTCTGAGTAACGGGAAGTAAATAAATAATAGATAATAATCACTATCTAGTTGGAGACCCTGAGATAAAGGAAGAATTAAGATGGAGCCATGGATGAAGAAACTTCTTGTATGAGACAAATCATTTTCCAAAAGCACAAGAAAGAATCAACATCTAACGAAGGCTTTAATACTTGGACAAAGAAAGGGTATTTCATGGGGTAAACGTCCAAATTTATTATGAAGTATTAGTAAATACATATTTAACACCGTAAGTGCCTTTTGCTCATGTAAGGGGTTATTAATATTTCATAATTTGACGAATTAAAGTTTAGACTGATATTTTTGCATCATTTAGGATTTGAGACACATGACCATGTTTAATTAAAGAATTTGACACAATCAACATAAGAAAATTCACTTAACTACATATGTTGTTTCCAAATCTTTAAGTGCATTTTTTACATTAAAAAAAAATTCATAGTGTGTTACGTCCAGGGAAAATAATCCTTCATAGTGTTATCTTGGCGAATAGTCCCTAAGCAGATCTACACGTCAACCCTTCATTAATTGACTTGTGATCTCATATCGTGAAGATTTGCATCCCTGTAGTTGGCTACTAGTGCTCTACGTTCATGCAAGCTCTATATATACACTCTAAAATAAATACTCGCCCTCTTCTGCAACGA
>QFDD01006732.1:0-14042 GCA_006871305.1 Vachellia collinsii
TCTATTCAACCTCCAAAACAATATGCCAGACTGAATAGACTTATTTTATCGTATGCCACAGTTAATCCAAATAGAGCACATATGCTTTGAACTTACTCTAAGAAGCTTGTAGAGTTGCTCCATGTGAGGACTTAAGTTGGCGTGAAATATCTGAGGGTCACCAAGGCAGAGAAGAAGAATCACCAATGGGTAACCAACCTGGATGGTGTGATACAAGACTTTTAGAAAAATAAATAAACAAAACATCAGTAGTCTTAGGATTTCAAGGCAAGTTAAAAAAATAACAGAAATGGAAGGAGAGTTACAGCAATGTGTTTGCTCTGTTTATCCATCCAATGCATAAGATGATCTCTAATACGTCTAACAGCTTCATACCAGAATGTAAGTGCTGGCTCTACACCAGAAGGTGGCCACTGGTTTTTCCCACCATCTGCAAGTGGTGCTAAGATGTTTGAAAGCATATTGCATAAAGCATGATGAAGTTCACTTTTGCGTTTATGTGGGGCACGGTTCAAAGGGTTTGCTTTTGCCACAAAAGATGCAGATGCATTCAATCCACCCTCTGTTTTAACCTGAGAAAGAGCATATACTTACACCAATCTTTATAAAGATTTTCCAGCAAGTAGTTATATTTTACACATACCCCCAGTTTTAGGTAACGCATTCCATTAATGATGCTAAGTGTTTCACTTCTGGCAATATTAGTGTCAATTCGACGTGTATTAAGTTCCATAAAAAACCGCTCAGTCACAGAACTAAACCTGCAAAACAGAATAAAAGTGGATTAAATAACCAAAAAAATATTTTGTTATTGGTATACAAAGCAAAGGCATCATTGAGCTTCATGTTTTAAGCCGTGACTCGACTGTACCATAGATCAAATTAATGGAGCCAGAAGCACTCCTACATTCCAAATATTGATCAACGCACGCACAAATGTGCCTCTTGATTAATTATGCAAAAATTACAGTTTTACAGTTATAGAGCGAGACAGGCATGAATCACTCCAAATCTCAAAACGAAGAACTAAAGTATAAACCTTATTTCTTCTCATTAAATACATAACTACATTTGAAGCTCTAAAAACGGCTTTTCAGAAACCACTATTTCAACTTTATCAACAAGTGGCTGCTACCAAACCATCAACAGAAATTGAAGTATAGAAAGAGAGAGAGAGAGAGCAAGAATGACCCAAATAGCAAGCATAATCTGTTTTTTTTTTTTTTTGGGGGGGGGGGGGGGAATCCTGTAGAAATTAAGTATTTTATACGCTAGTAGCTATTTGCTTTAGCAGGAGATTATTTTCATTTATTAGGGAAATTGTTTAGGGACGTGTTCTGCTGATTTCTTGGGTACATATATTCCATCATACATAGTGACATGGGTATGAACTAAGAAATCAATTAAAGCTAATAAAGATGCTTGGAGTGGTGAAGGGTAGAAGTTCAGAAAGTTCCAACTGTATAATATATTCAAAGAAACATCAAATTTTTCCTTTGATATAGTAGATTTAAGCAATGGATAGAACACCTACCCTTAAAAGTAAGCAAAGACCACCAATGCCTAAGGTGCTAAAGAAGAAAACTACAAGTTCAGAAATTGCAAAATTAGACAATTTTTAAATAAATTGAAAACAGCTTTAGTTCACCAAACTGAGCGCACCTTGTATATTTATACAGACCAACAAAATGATTCTGATATGATCATTCCACGACTAAATCTTCTTAAATCAACCCAAATAATGTTCAACTATTTTTTATGTCATAAATAACTGATTTCAAGTGCAAATCAATGATGGAATACCTGATGCGAGATAATGCGCCCAAGAGTTGAGCAACTAGGTCCAGAAGAAGCCCCCTCAGATCAACCAATGAGGGATATTCGACCTGGCTAACAACCCTGCAAAAAGAGTTCATTGAATTTACACGATAAGGCCACTTAAGCAGATAAAGAAAATGTTTCATAGTTTCAATTAGGATTTGTATATAGTGTTTCTGAAACAAAAGTAAAATATAGTGTTGTTGTACTGGCTTTAGTTGAAGTTTTAAATTGCATATAATGATAAGTTCCCAACCAATTAAAATGAAGGAGACAGGCTGCATGTGGATTACACAAATGATATGTTTCAGATTTGTAAACACAGGGAAAACTTTTGGGCAAATTTCATACTCTAATCTTGGTTTTTAGTTGTGCTTGGTGGAATCATTATTCTGCTTCTTTCTCTATCTTATTAAATTCTTCATTTAGTGAAGCGCAGGCACATAAAGGTCAGAAACGTAGATTGACCACAAACAGATTCATAATCACTTTAAGCCTAGTGTTTTGGAGATGCTTGAGTGACTCTATGAACAAAAAAACACTACAATGATTTGCAAAACTTACAGAGGTAATCACTAATGATTATTAAGAGTGAACATTAGTTTGAATATCACAACACGTTCACTGATCACTGGAAAGCAGGAGGGGGGTGGTGAACATCATTGAAATTGAAATTTCAATCAACCATAGCATTCAACGTGAAACATGAGTCATACCGTCGTAAGGTTTGAAAATGGGAGAATTTAGGAGGGACATAATCTGGATTACTTATATGCAAGAAAAAAAACTTGATCTCCAAAATCTGAATTGAATAAAGATACAAGTATTTGACAGTAGATGAAACCCATATATAAAATTGAAAATTTTCACCAATGGGAGTGATTCAACTGGTCTAGGAGTAACAATAATTTTATCAGAAACTAACGTTGTTACCAGCAATAGGGAATAACATAACTATAGCCGTTCCTATCCTTGTCTAATGCAGCATTACCTGTCAGCATTTATTAGCCAGTCGAAAACAAAATTTTCAAGCCCAGACCACAGCTTCTCTGTAATGAAGATAGTATTATTTGGTTAAAGAAAAGAGGGAACACATACGACTACAAAATTTCAGAAATTAATGCACAAAAAGAATAATTGAAAAAAAAAAAAAAAAAAAGCATTGGTATAGTTACAAACCAGTAAGCCCTTCCTGTGGACAGCACTCCACAAAGCGTATACATGCAGAGCAGAAAATGCACTCTACCGCAAGCTGAATTCCACAGAAATATATATTATAAATATCAAAATAGGCTGCACTTCTAAATTAAGGCACATGGACAAGGAACAGAGTTGATGATAACACCTCATTTTCATCAAACGCACATCAACATGCCACAGTGACAAGGGAAGAGATGAGGGAAAAAGTATGAAGAAGATGAGAGAAAGCAAAAATTCAAAGCACAAACCTTTCTTTGGAATGTAGATGCATCATTTGCACCCTTTGGGGATTCACTACAACAGATAAGAGGGCAAAAAAGTCAAATACATGGGAGGAAAATTATTGAGGAAACACAACAAAAACAACTCCGGAAGTAGAAAGGGGATTTTAGTAGGAGAATAACGGTGCAGTATAAACAGGCAGTGGATACAGCATCTTCAATGAAATAAGGGGAGAAACTAGCTCAGTGAGCTCAATACAGTAGGAAACCACTAATGTAAGAAATTGGATTTCAAAGTGAAAAAGTTAAGTGATAAAGCAGAAGTCTCCCAACAGTTGGGAGAAGGAAGTACATCTTGCTTAAGCTTACTAAGGCGGATTATATCAGGATAAACCAGACCAACCAATAGCAAAATATAACTTTTGCTTGCGAAGGATGTTATTGGCAACAGTGGCGAAAGAAGAAATAGAATAGGGAGTGAAGGTAGTGAATCACCTGTCTCTCCATCTCAATAATGCTTCCAGCAATGGTACAGGTGTATGTCGAGCAACCATAGCCAAAGAATCCAGTACTTGCTCATAAGCCGGGTCAGATGGCCGTAGGTACTGTCCATCCTGAGATCAATCGTAGAAAGAAGCAAACAAGGAACAATGAAAAGCATGAGAAAAAGATGAATTTGAAAAACAGATTTGCCCAGAGAACAGAAGTAGGCAATTCACCCATTAAAGGGAAAAAAAAAGAACGGAAATTTATTTAAGCTCAAAAAAAGGTCAAATTTTGGAAACTGCAATGAACAGAACCTGAGCTTGAGCAGTTTCAATACGACGCCGAGCAAGTGGAAGGAACCGCTGGAGTAGGGCATCCACTATCAACTTCGCAGCACTCCCTGCCTTCATTGAATTCTCAAGAGATTTCCTACCAATCCCACTTTAGAGCATCCACCTTGCATTCACTTCTAAAATTTAAAGGAGAAATAACAAAATCAAGTTCACAGTCGTGAAACGGTGCGAGTAAATTGATGGGCAAAAGAGAAAGCGGTACCTGAGATTCTACAACGGCATTGCCCTTCCTAACAGAACTGTGGTGAAAACCCCAAAAGCAGAAGCTTTTTCTTTGACTTGTCTTCGGAGCTGAGAGACACATGGATCTGACCTCGAGACAGAGACCACCTTCAATTCTCCGGTGATGATCGCGGGGGAAGTACGCTGGCATTAAATTAGATTAAGTTAAATTAATAGGAAAACATTGATTTCCCTTATAAAAGTGTGTTCTTTTGGTTCTAATTGATTTTTCCCCCCAAGATATGGTCGCGTAGGCCTGGCAATAGCTGGAACCCAATTTATCAAACCCCACCGTTAGGTCGTCCCACTCCCTCGGCGTAACGAAATGATCCTCGCACTTGTTCCCCAAAAGAAGCGAAAGGGAAAGAAATAAAATTTATCCTCGCACTTGGTGATGAAGTTCTATTTACGGGAAATAACATGAGCTAGGCTAATGCACTCGTAACCTGAATTCAGTTGTCAGGCTGGATTCTACATCACCAACTTTTAAGTTGAACAGTTGTTTTATTAGAGATTAAGAGACACCGGTGCCATGCTGGGGTATAGCCTGTAATTATCATCCAAATTTGTGTATTATTATCAATCTCAATTATCAGTTATAAATTATCAATTATATTTTTTTTTTGCCAATAAATTATCAATTATATATTACAATTGAGGTTTGTAGTCCAAATGACATTAAAGATGAAAAATATTTTCATTGAGTTCGAATCCTTATAAAGAATATAATAAGTGTATGAGTTAAAATCTTAGATACCTTTATATACGTCTCATGCTTGGTGGATATTTTGACTATCTTGGGTAGGTAAATTCTTTCGTAAATTTGCCATGTTCGAATCAGAAATTTTGATCTATGGTAGAAATTTTTTTTTCTGCCACACACCACACGAGCATTTCCTTAATGGAAGCAATTCAGTTTAAGTTACTATCAGGAACAACTCTCTTAATAAAATTTGAGTTACTACAGATGTTTAAGTTACTACGGATGCCTACCATTTTTTTACAATGTCATCTCTTACCTGGT
The DNA here is from genome assembly GCA_006871305.1 of Vachellia collinsii. Classification (NCBI taxonomy): domain Eukaryota; kingdom Viridiplantae; phylum Streptophyta; class Magnoliopsida; order Fabales; family Fabaceae; genus Vachellia; species Vachellia collinsii. Next base: position 5,325 of record QFDD01006732.1, read on the forward strand.
TTCTTTTTAGGCGCCACCAAGAGTCCAGTCCAGACCATTCAAAAGTGAACAACCTCATTACAATAGGAAGCTCGGAAAGGAAAAAATAGCTTGCAAAGTAAATCAATGACTAACTTATACAGCCATACACCAAGCAGCAGAGGTCTGCTTATGCACGTGTTAGCAGGCGAGGAAAAGGAAAAGGGTTAGATTATGCACTCAATGGTTGAGAGTGGCTAGTGATCAACCTGGTCAAACTACCCTACTATCTTTTCTTTTCTCAAGGCAATATCAAACACAATACATCTTCCTCTCATCCTTGCAACCCACCAACCAATCAAATAATTAATGAGATTACAACCACCCTATGTAATCTCTTATATTTTATGCATGAGTTGCCGCGGGCTTGAAACAATGAATGTTGCACAATCCAACAGATCTCACCATGTCGCCGAAGCTGCCACCAAAACACATAAAACAGTCAGGAAAAATTTCAGTAGATGTACAAGGGCAATCACATCATAGAACATGCTCTATAACTGACCGGTCAATGCTATTTCTAGCTTTATCATGTTGATCCACTCCATTATTTGCCTTCTCAGGGCAATCTACGCTCTTTCTTGATTTATCTCTCTTATCTGTGCTGGCTCGAGGCTTCTCTTTGAAGTCAGTGCTTGCCCTGGGCTTTTCCCTATGATCAGTACTCCGTACAAGACTTTCCCTTTGATCCATGCTGGCTCTGGGTTTTTCTCTGAAGTCTGTGCTATTTCGTGATTTGTCCAATTGATCAGGATTAGCTCCAGGTCCATTTCTTTGACGTGGTGACTTCTCAATTGCTGAGATAAATTTCTTGAGGTGCTTTATATATTGTGGGTAAAGCTCAAGGTCACAGTGATTTCCTCCTTTAATCCACAGGGGCTCATATTTTTCTTTACAACGTTCCCAAAGTTGCTTACCATGGGAGCAATCGACTACATCATCTGCAGTTCCCTGAAAAATAAAGGCCAACGACAAGAACCACCAGGCAAATAAGTATACTTCAAACTCGGCACTTGTTGCATCATTGTTACATTTGCATTTATTGCATCATTGTTAGACGGACTGTTACAAGCTTTCTGATCTACATCGCCATAGCAAGCTTGTTTAACACGAGAAAATGTTGATTTAATCATGAGTGAATGCCCATTTAGATGTAATGAGTTAGTGCTATACCTATGTTGTTAGTATACATTTTCAACTTATCATAGTGCTGCATACAGCATATCACATAATTTGCCAACACCATATTGGGTAATGATATGTTGCAACTGACAAAAAATACGTGAATAGAAAAATTAAAAAGAAAGCTGCCTGCAATAACATCAACATTAGGTTTAGCATTTCCACAGACATAAGCTTCTACAGCAATGGTCAACAGTGCTGCCATAATATTTGCCGCATGATACATCCAACACATGGTTCTCGTTATTCAGCTCACAAAAGTGAAATGAACAATAAAAAAACAAAATTAAAAAATGTTATATACCCTAGGCAGAAAATTCAGACTTCTATGAGCATAACGAGTCAAGTAAATTTATCAAACCAGCAACAAAGATAAAGCAAGGCCAACACACACACACACACACACACACACACACACACACACACACATAACATCCCGCACAATGATACAAGTTTGGAAGAAACATGAAATGGTTCAGAAAACAATTGCAAAGGGATTTTACTAGTGTGTTTCAAATTCAATATTTGATAAAATACATGTGACTTCTCTTTCGATCCAAATTTTTTATTGGCAGAAGAGTTGTAAGGTTCCTTATCTATGTGATATTTACAAACGGAAAGGACACTTTTTCAGATCTGTTAGACAAGCAATAGAGGCAGTAAACATTGCACAAACCCCAACTAGCCATTTGCAGGCCTGCAGGGAACTTAGAAAGTTTAGGTGAATGTATGTAGCAACAGAGAATTATTTAAGCGGATACAACACAATTTGGCGCAGAAATGAGGTTATAATCTACTAATCCATATTTGACCCATAAAGACCCAACCAGAGTCTGGACAATGCAAACAGAAACCTCAAATGCGCATTAGAAATGACAAGGATGAAAGACATCCCAACAATTAAGAATCAAATTCATAACCAGAATGCCTCAAAATACTTAACATCTGCCAGAAACAAAAAGCATATACTTACATGAATTACCAAAACAGGACAATTGACAGAGGGGATTTTATCAATATTCTGCACCAAAAGCAGCATTAAAATGGAGTTACAGCTAAAACACTATGGAGTACAGTCCTGATAAAAATGAACATAGTTTACGAGATTCTTAAATTTGGTATTGAACGAAGTCTAACCTTATAAATGTCAAACCAGTATGTCCGCTTAACAGGATACATAACTCGGAGGCCAGATAAGATTGGGCTGTGGAGAATCACAGCCCTAAGGTTTGGCAAACGGGTGGCCAAATCTGTAGTTGGTCCACTGCCAACAGATTGCCCATACAGGATAATATCTTCTTCTTTTGCTCCATACTTATCCAGCAGGCATTTATAAGCAGCTTCTATATCTGCATAAGTGTTCTGTTCACTTGGCTGTTTGAAAAAATAGCAAATTGTTAAACCCGCCACAAGTAATATCTGTATTCCTCAATTTTATTTCACAAAGGTACAATCTGAGCAAAAAATCTAGCATCATATCAAAATTTTAATTGGATGGTCTTGAGAGGGGGAAATAAGGAGGCTGCAGATGGACAGAGCAATGTCCGTCCATGTCGGAGTAAAGTCACAATAAGTGTGCCAAGTTCAAATGACAAATCTCTCATCGATAAGAGGTATAAAACACCCCAACTGCGCAAATCACAAAACAATGATCTTGCTAAGCAATGTTGAGGAGGAACTTGGTATTTTCATAATGTCCCAAACATTCCATCATCCAAACATCCAGCAAGCAGAGAAAGAAACCGTACCTTCCCTGAGGATTGTCCATACCCAGAATAGTCATAGCTACAGAAGAAAAAGAAAATCTGATCATTCATAGGTCGCCATCGTACTACAGTAGCACATGCATACAAGAACTTATGCATCAATAGTTTCCCCGCATGGTTGAGGGCATGCATAACGTACAATACAGAAAGCTAAAAACTTGAACTGACCCCATCAGATTGACTCGGAGGTGGATACTGAGTTCACTGAACAACTCGTACATCTGACCCAGATCAGCTGCGTTTCCGTGCGAGTAAAGCATCGTGAGCGACGCCGATGGGTTCTTGATGTACATCGCCACGATGTTGTTCCCCCTCTTAGTACAAAGCTTCAACACGTCTGCGTTCTCCCTCAAGGCCATCCCAGTCATCGTCTGCTTCCCAGTCACCTCATCGACTCCGAGCGAATACGACGGCGGATTCGGCGGGAAGAATGCGAACTTCGCCGCCATCGAAGACGTCACCGCCCCCATGCCTCTCGACAAAGACCGATATATCAATGCAATCCAAACTAGATTTCAATTTCCTGTCAACTTGGTCGCGCACACAACAGCAAAAAAAAAAAAGGAAAAGATAATAAAATTTGAAGTGGTGTATAAGTTAAGAGTCGGTGATACGAACAAAAATTCAAAACATCACAGTAGTTTTGTACACATCTCTGAGCGAGGGATATGGAAGGGGGAATTTCTAGGGTTTGGGTTAGTTTGGCAGATTGAGCAGGGAGGGATGGAGTTGGCGAAGTAGAATACACAGAGAGAGGGGTTTCCGGCGTGGAAAGGGAAGGAAGCACGTGATAAATCACTTGGAGCGGCAATTAGGTGACGGTGATGTTAATAAGATGAAATGATGAATAGTGACAGTTAGTCATTTCACCGACACGTGTCCCCCCGGGGTGGCTTCACTTCTGGGTCCTTTATCGGTGTCTGCAAAGCAACAGCTGCAATGCAATTATCCTACTGGTACCCCGTACTCCTCCACCAGTCCTCCTCAAACCAACTTGCTCTCAAACGGTTTTGGAATTTTGTATTGATAAAAAAAAAATTATTTTTTAAATAATATTCAAGCAAAAAAAATTAGTTTTTGTTTTCAATTAAAATTAATATGACTTTAATCATCGAATTATTTTTATCCTTATTGACTCTCTCTTGTTGATCATGTTATTATAATAAAAAATAGTTAAAAATTAAAAACTTTTACTCTGTAACTTTTTAGCATTCAGTATAACTTATTTTATTATTTTTAAAGTTTTTTAATATTTAAATTATTAATAAAACTCATCCGAAAGAAATAGGATGAAAGCATTATTTTAAAGAGTGCAGAACATTTTTCAAGATTAGTTATTACTTTTTATTAAACAGTGTGAGTGCTAGTTACTTATATGTAAGGTTTTATAAATAATATTAAATGAAGTGTGAATGAAAATATTGAAAATTTCTATCATTTTTCTTGAAGCCAATTTACCTAAGTTTTAAATTGATATATTATCTAACAACACATATAAATATTTCATATAATTATATAATGTATTTATCTTTTTTAATCTCATTAAAAAATCAACTAACTCTTATATTAAATGCTAAATATAGTATTCCTACTCTACATACCATAATTCATGTTTTAAATTTTTTGATAGAATCTCATGGTTCACATAATCTATGATCCGCTTGGGAAGACACTCAAGCAGCACGTTCATTCAAGTTAAGATAAAACTCATTTCGCATAATTACTCATAAATGGTAAATCACGTTAGAAAAGTAACTTTCACCACTAATTCAAATAGACATGTAAACACTTTAAGGTCACAAGTTTTTTTAAGGAAAATTAGTCTTTTAAAACCTCAAAATTTGACGTAATTAAGACTCACTCTTTGAACTTTGATTCTGTGCAATTCAGTTCATATAGTTTTAACTTGGTTGTAACTCAATCCTTAAGCTTTGACTCGTTGCAACTCAATCTATATAGTTTTAACCATTTTATAATTTAATCACTATATATTAGAAAATAAATCATATATAGAATAAAACATCATTGACTAAATTATAAAATGGTTAACACTATAACGACTGAGTTGCAATGAGTCAAAATTGAAGAACTGAATTACAACCGAGTCAAAATTATAAAAATTAAATCGTACCAAATCAAAATTTAAGAATTGATTTACAATCGAATTAAAATTTTAGTGACAAAAAAGTAATTGATGAGCTAGAGTAGGCTATCACGTGCTACAAGATCGATCCCGAGCAAGCTTATGGAGTGGATCACCGGAGCCTAAATTTTATTTTCTTCTTTGACCTGGCGAAGCTAATAGATGAGTAGGCATATGAAGTAGTGTTAATTATTAATTAGGCAGAAAACATATTAACAAGTTATCGTAGGCTCAGAATTTATCCGTTACGTGACTTAAATAAATAAATAAGGAATTGGTCCGTTAGGCCCTTGCCATGTTTTTAAGGGGAGAAGGCGAATCGGAAACTCTTGGGTTGGTGGAATCAATTGGGGCACAAGAGGCCAGACCTAAGCACCTAACCATCAAGGCTCTCCTTCGGCCAGATCTTTCTTTAATAACGGCACTATTAGTAAAATCGATGACGTGGGTTTGTTGATCCTTAATTACAGGATTGTTCTGTCAACATATGCATTAGCTGGTTCTTGCGTCCTTAGATGCTGCTCGTGAAGGGTAGTCGGATGCTTACCACGCGGAGATCACAGCTGTGTTTGGTCCCGGACCTCGACTTAATGGGCAAAAATATACACATAAAAGACGGATATATACTTGACATGATAAAGTTTAGGGAAAATGACGATGAGGTCCTATGTAAGGGATCTTATGATTAAACAGTCCCATAGAATCGCATAATTATTTTTAAGTTCTGTGAAGTTGTTAATGCACTAAAATAAGGCTGTGACTAATAACTCTGAGCAGAGTTGCTAACGGTACTTAATAGTAAATACGTGATTTTATGGGACTATTTAATCGTAAAATCATTTATACGGAACTTCATCGTAATTCTCCTTAAAATTTATTTGGGTATAAAAATGCACATGAATGTTTAAAAATTGTGTAAAAGTGCCATGGTCATTGACCTTCTTTAATTTTTGTGCAAGGCTTACACCACCTTTTGAGTGTAAAAGAAGCAATGGATGTTCGATCATATTAAAGGTTGTTGCATCTCTGCACCTAGAGAAATTTTATGGCGTTGGGTGCACATTTCTTGAATTTTTTTTAGATGGGTCACACCTTAACCTTTTTCATAAAATAATCCCTCATCTTCACAACATAAATTGTCTCCCAACAAGTTTGTTTGATATTTAATACAAGTCACAGGGAGAGTGGTTAATTTATATTTGTCAACATTGCCACTATAACCAATGCTTATGTGTAGAGCTAGTAAAGCGGGCCAACCAACCAGTTATGGGCTGGCTCGCCGTTGGTTGAACACTCTAAGTACCCACTTCTATATGGGTTGAGATTTCTCCAACCCAATCCATCACCTTTTTAGATAATACAACTTAAATATATATAATACATTTTATAATATTGAATTTAAAATAAATATAAACCAATTAAATGATTAACAAATATTCAATATTAATTATGTTTACATTATAATTAAAAAATTTTCACATACATTTTTATAAATCAATTTCAATTTCTTTTTAAAAAAAGATAGGTTAACGGATTAATCTGAGATAGATACAGGTATACTTACCTGGCTTGATATATTTTTCTCTCTCCACAGGCTCTATGAATTTTGCAAGGGCGTTTAAGGACCAGGTGTTGAGGTTGGTTGGTTGCTATTCGATGTGTATTTCCATGTGATTGAGGGGCGTCGGTTATAGAGGCTTTGTTTCTAAGCTGACACACATCAATCCTAATTAGTTTAGTCACATGTTTGTTGCGTACTCACCCAGTGACACCTGTCCACTACCCATTCAGGTTTGGTCAAGTTTTCCGTAAGGCTCGTTGGTTTGGTCCGTTGGATGCAAGTCCAACGTTGTTTTGTTAATAGGTGGCAAAAGTGGCTTTTTTTTTTGTTCAATCTAAGATATGTTTAATGAGTTCATACTTATATCCTGCATCTAGTGAGTTATTTTATCACGAGGATAACCATACTTAACACAAAAATAAGTTAACTTGCCTTTTCCCTATTCTAAGGTTATATTGTGAACTTGAAGAAGCACAATTATCTCATCTTTTTACTGTTACAAGGTAGGCATTCAACAGCGAAAAAGGGATCTCTTCTCATCCCTCATCGTTGGGTGTTTTGTTTTGAGATGATGCATACAGAAATTAAAGAACATTAATTTTAAATTTGAAATTTAGATTTTAAAATAACTTATGTTATGTCGTTTAGGGCTTGTACTTGTATCCTTGAGCTTGGATCTTAATTTGGCCCTTTATGTTCATTTATTTATGTTAGAATCTATACGTGCATTACGATAATGAGAAAATACGGCAGCTAAAATACCCACATATGTATTGTTATTAAACGTATACGCATACGCAGGATGATATGGACTTTAAAATATGTATTTTTATGACCTAAGTCGCTTTCTCCTATTTGGGCCACTATCCATTATCATTTCTTTCCCCATCTTTTCAACGCCCTCTTGAAACAAATGTTTGAATTTAAGGATTAGTTCGTGATAAATTAATATTTAAATTTTTATTTTAAAAGTGTATTTATATTAAATGTTTGGAATAAAATTGTTTTTAATAGGATTCGAAGATAAGCTCTTATTTATTTATCCATTAAAAAAATAAATAGCACCAAGTTGGATCACTTGATTATCAACCTCAATAGTGTCATTTTAAGTGAATTATTTTGTATTTAATGTTGCTTTGTTCGTACGGCGAGCCATATTAAAAAATTGCGAGAGAGACAAGAAGTGGCGCGTGAACTGCACATCGATCCCGTTTAAGACAAATACTAATAGCACCATATCATTATTTTATTTTAAAATTCAAATGGTAAATGATTCCGTGTGACCAACAACACAACCACAAGTCACAACCACCCCCATTACTGACGTATTGTTACCTTTAAACATAAAATACTCTTTTATTTTCATAATAAAAAAGTTAAAGTGAATTATATTACAAGGCTCATGTCTTAGAGTATGTTTAACAACCATATTTAAAAAGCACTTTTACATAAATTGAGATAAAACTCTTTAATATATTCATCTCGGTTTATATGAAATCACTTTTAAAAAACTGTTTCCGAACATATTCTTAGTATTTAGAAAACGCTTACACATTACCTATTAATAAGATTCTCATATACAATCTTATCAATTATAATTCAATTTTTTATTAACTCAGCTGATATTTATTGTCAAAAATCCCTTCTTATTTGAAAAGTCTCGACGGCGTACACACCACCTGACAACCACCTGAACGTGAGCGGAGCCGGATACTGAATGGGACCACCAATAGTGGGCCCCGATTTTCAAATCCGTGCCCTTTTTTTTTTGAAAGGAATTGTATTAACTAGTTATTTGAAAATTGAAATGCATCAATCTCCACCGTCAGATGAATCCATTCTTTTTGCCCAGCCTTTCAATATGGCAGGCTCTCATTTTTCGGTTACGTAATACGTAAATAAAATGATCTTCGTCTGAATAACTTGATTTGACGTTTTTCCTATCACTGATGTTCCCTGTTGGTATGTTATTTTTATGTTGATACTCAGTTTTAGAAAATGATTTAAATTATAATTCTGTGTACCAACCTTTAGAGTCTGTTTGGTTG
>QFDD01006733.1:0-11970 GCA_006871305.1 Vachellia collinsii
ATGGTGTATGTGAAGGAATGTGGATGATTAGAGTATTAAAGGAGCTAGGATTTGCACCCAATACTCCGATCAGACTTAGGAGTGACAGCAAGTCTGCAATTGCTATGGTCAGAAACCCCATTCACCATGAGAGGACCAAACATGTTGATGTAGACAAGCACTTTATTAAAGAAAAGGAGGATGAAGGAGTGATTGAAATAACTCATGTGTCATCAAAGCAGCAAGTAGGTGACCTTTTCACTAAAGCACTAGCGAGACCGCAATTCGAAGAGTTACGAAGCAAGCTGGGAATGAAAGATATCTATTCGCCAGCTTGAGGGGGAGTGTTGATGTTCAACCTTGGGCCTTAGGCCCAATTAGAGTATTATCAATAATTATCTTGTGATTAGCTGTCAATATCCCTAAGATAATGACAGATTATTTGCTCCTTTATTTTCTCAGATTCTCTTGTAATTATGGGCTGATTCTAGGGATTAAGAATAACCTAGAATTAACTCTATATAATCGCTGCTTTGCTGATGGAATAAACAGTTTTTCATAGCATCAAACTGTTCAAATTAAGATATATTATTTATTAGAGTGAAAAACCTATGGCCATTTGAAATATAACTGGGTGTGGTAAATATTAAAATCACAATTGCAGGATAACCTAACATTATTTACAAAGTAGAATGAGAAGTTTATCCAAAAGTAAAATATAGACAGTGCAAGGCAAGGAAATCTGAACAAAGGACAAAAAGGATCTTCAAACAATAAGATGTGTGATGCCTCAGGAGAGAATGTTACTTGACAGCCAGAACAATAAAGCTATTTGCAATTTTTGAAACCTCATTTGATTCCATAAGGATTATTCATGGAAAATAATTCACAACAGATTCTGCTGCAGTCAAGAATAACCCAAATAGAAACCAAATAATCACATTAGTAATACAAACGGCATCCAAGTGTCAATATTAGCTCATATCTACTTACAGTTGTTAGACAAATAACCAAAAGGGGGAAATCCTTTAAAAAAATAGTTGTCAAAAAACTCTGTTTTAGTTCTTTAAGAAAATGTTTTTCATGGACGCATACAATTATATGATCAGAGATCTTGGTTTTCAAAATTCTCGCTCCTGCTGATGCAAAATCAATGGTGTGGAAGCATGAAGACAGAATCAAGTCAAGAACATTACGAAGACATTTTTGCCACCGGCCCAGGTGAAGACAAAGACAATAGTCATTTCGGCCTTCTTTCACCATAACAATAATTTGCATCTGATTTTCCTTATACAGTTCAAACCAAGCAGATAAGAGACATGATATTTCTAAAATAGAACTTGAATCTATCTGCTGTACAATATGGGAGAAAAAAAATCAATGGCCATTTGAAATGACTGGAAGTGTGATAAATTAAAATCACAATTGCAGCAAAACCTAACAATATTTACAAAAATAGAATGAGAAGCTTATCCAAGAGTCCATAATAGACACAACAAGGCGAGGAAATGCATATATCCAGTAAAAATGAAGCCTAAACCAAGGAAATGCATCTACCCAGTAAAAATGCAACCATGGAGCATGAATTTGGACCCTCACCTGAATGAACAATCGAATCTGTACAATGCTAATCATAGGTGGAGAGAATGAACTCAGAGACGACGATAACAAAGTTGAGAATAAATAAGACTACAGAAGAGATGACAGTGACAACCAATAATGACGGTTAGGCGGAGGCCACAGGAGAGATGACCAAGCTGAACGACAACGTGCAAAGGAGTGACTGAAGAGAAAAAAAATGGTTTTTAAGTGGGATGGGTAAAATGGGTTATTTTTAACAGGTTGGCAAGTCCAACCAATATTACCACATCTATATAAATTTCACTTGCTAGCCGTTTGGATGCATTGCAATAAAACCAAGGTTTTGATGGTGAAAATGGAATTTTTTTCCAAGGCATCGAAACACCCACTTTAAAAGTGGTTCTTAGAGCTACTGAATTAAAACGCCTTGCATTAAACTTACTATTCAATTCTATCTTCTTTTTGGGATCCTTTATTCAGCACCTTTAGCTGCATCATAAAACTTTTGCCTATGTCTTCTGCGCATTCAAGAGACTTTCTAACTAAAAAAATCTATTATTCAAAGTACCTATAATTTCAATTTTAAATATGAATAGTGAGCATCAAAATTTTAGAAATGAAAATGAGTTTAAATAAAAGTAGGAAAGGATAAATAAATAATGAAATGACATCTTAAGACAGAAAATCCTCATCCATGGATCTCTTGAAAATTTAAATCACTAAGAACATATCAAGGATCCTCAAAGTGCAGGAATAGCAATAGTAAATTTTTCAGAAAATGATAAAAACATGTCAACTTCAGCCTCAAACACTATGAGCAATATTACCTGAAACAGCAAAACAGTTTCCTGCTGATTGAGAATTCCATAAATTTAGCAATGCGCTAATTGAGCCAGCTGATGATAGGCATCTGCAGTTACAAGGGAACCTTAATCACTACCAGAATAATTTTCTATTAAATGCCAGTCAACATTCAGTAAATTCAATAAAATACCAAGTAAAATCCATCATTACATGAGATGGACAGAATAGAGAAATTGTAGAATACCAACATCTGAACTAAGCTTATGATCAGGCTTTGCTAGTTGATTATTAACAGCCTCGCTGTTGTGATTTTAGTCGTCACACAGATGACAAATATTCATATCGTGAATTATGCTTCCATTAGCATGCAATAAGAAACATATATTGGTAATTGAAAGAATAACTATTCCCTATGATGAAGGTTGAGACGGCTGAAGAGTCATCAGAAACAGGCTAATATAAATTAGCGAACTCCCAGATAAGAATAGGCAGCTGCAATCACAAAGGAGATTTTTATCTCCACCAAAATAACATCCAACAAAATCCAATTGAAACTTGTCATCATTACTTGAAATGGAAAGGATAAAGATATGGCAAAATGCCAACATCTGAATAAGCTTACAGATTAGGCTTTGCTAGTTTTGATTACCAACCATGTTGCAATTAAAGCCATCATGTTGATAACAAAGATTCATGTTATGAATTCTTGCTTAGCCTACCTATGCTTCCTTAGCACACAACATGAAACTTAAATTTGCAATTGAAAGAATAACTATTACCTATGATGTAGACTGAGACAGCTGAATGGCTAGGCTAATGTAATATCAATTAGCAAACTCCCAGATACAATACATCTCCAAATTCCTGACATTGCCCTCAAGCATGATTATTGACCAATAAATGACAATACTTTGCAATGATAGCTTTAATAAAATCATCTGGCATGATACCATGGATCAACATATCCTTACATAACATCACTGCTTGTCCTAGTTTACCAGCCTTGCAGTAACCATAAATCAGAATACTATATGCAATTATATCTGGTACTAAATGCCTATTTTTAGCACATTGAAAGGCAAGAAAAGCTTCTTCCAGTAGTTCTCTTTTGCAAAGGCCATCAATGAGGATGCTGTAACTAATGATGCTTGGAGAACAGTTTCTGAGGATCTCCTCATGAAGCTCTAAAGCATCACTCATGTTTTTGGACTTAAAGTATCCATCCATTAAGGAGCTATATGTTACAACATTAGGCATGGGACCATCTTTCAACATATTCTCAAACATCAAAATTGCATCATCCATATGACCTTCTTTGCATAAGGAGTCAATCAGTATTGTATAAGTGATGGCATTGGGCTTATGTCGCCCTAGCAACAGCCTTTTGAAAAGAATAATTCCCTTATCCAATCTGTTTGAGTTGCAATACCCACAAATCATTGTGTTATAGGTTACTATATCAGGTTTTGGCCCCCTTTCATTTAGATTATTGAAAAGTATATCAGCAGCCTGTAGACAGTCTTCATTGAGAAAACCATTTAGAAGAGCATTATATACAGAAATGTCAGGAATTAACCCATTCATCAGCATTATCCGAAAAATTTGCAATCCTTTAGATGTGTTCTTTTGTTTGCAAAAACCATCAATAAGGATGCAATATGTCACAACATCAAGTAGGATGCCCCTCTTCAATAATTGGAAGAAAAGAATCACTGCTTCATTGAACTGCCCTACTTCAACAAGTCCTCTAACAAGCACTGTATGAGTTATCACATCAGGGCATATATTGTATGTGCCCATCAGGCTGTACACCTTCATCGCATCCTTCAGTCTACCTATTCTACACCAACCATCCATTAATGTGTTAAATGTATAATTGTTGGGTTGTAACCCCTTACTCACTGCATGAAACAAGAGCCTAAGTGCATCAGTTATCATACCATGCTTGCAGAGACCATTTATTAGTGTGCAATATACAATGATATCTGGTTCATAACCCTCCACTACCATAGTCTTGTAAACAGACCAGCCATCTCTAAATCTCCCTGATTTAAGGAATCCATCAATGAAACTATTATAAGTTAGAATCGAAGGCTCATAACCTTGCTTCAAGATTCGACAAAATATTGCACAAGCATCTGCAACTTTCTCACTTTGACAAAACGCCCTGATGAGAATGGTATAAGCAACAACATTTGGCTGAATACCCTCTTTTATCATTATTCTATAGAACTCCATAACTTTCATTAAATCTCCAGTTCTCACATAAGCATCCATAATGGAACAAAAGATTACTACATCCAACTTACTGCCTCTATTTAATGCCAACAAGAAAAGCTCATGTCCTTCCTTCAATTTCCCAGCCCGGAAAAGACCGTGAATGAGAATACTGTTTATTATCAAGTCAGGATATACACCCTTCTCTGTCATCAGCTTGTAAAGCTTGAAAGCTTCTTCAAATTTCATCTCCTTACAATAACCATTAATCAGCAAACTAAATGTCACTACATTTGGCTTCGGACCAGTAACTGACATAAGATGAAAAAGCTTAATGGCAACGTCAAGCTGATTCTCCTTGCAAAGACCTTTCAAGATCCTATTGCAAGGAATGACATTGCACAAGAAACCTCGATCAATCACTTTTTGATGGAAATTGAGAGCCATTTCTACTTCTTTTCTGAAAAATGCATCAACAACAAACTGGTACAGATAATAAGGTTGTACCTTCAATAATTTGCATATTTTATCAAAGCTAACAAGAATCCCTTCAATATAATTTGAATTAATCAAAGATCTCAAAAACATCACCACTGATGAAGGTGGTACTCTTATTCCGGATCTCCATGTATAGTTTAATAGCTCTATTGATTGATCAAACATCCCATTTTGACATAAACTTTCCATTACCATGCCATAGACAGGACCAAATTTTGAACCATGAATCCAAACAAAACTGTGGGAATTCTTATACTGTTGAACCATTCGGTCACAAACTTGACTAGCAGACCCAAACATTTTATGCTGAAGCAAGAGGTGAAGGAGACCATACAGAGCCTTTGGAGGATGATGCAAACCCAGAAGTTTCTCAGACCACCCGAAGAACAAAAGGGCAGAACTGGTTTTTGATTTAAGGTTAAATAGGATGGGTTGGACATGGTTGGGTTCTAATTTTGCAACTATAACAGGACTTAATAGTTTGAGATTTTCTCGCATAAAGGCAGTTATGCTGTGATGCATCAGGGTTTTAAATGAAGCACAAAATAGAGAGTTACGAATACTAGTATTAGGAAAGAAAAATAAACCAAATTTGCGAATCTTTGAGTATGATGAAGTAAACATCCTTCTACAAAAAGAAGTGACCTCATGCTTGATATAGGCTGGTCTCTAAAACTCAGGCTTAGAAATTCTGAAAGCACTTAATCTTGTAAAGGAGGACATGGCCAGGCGGTAAGAAATGAATTAAACAAATGCTCCTTAATTTTGGAAACCTTACTCTAGTTTTCAATTACAATCATAAAAGACAACTCGCTGAGCATGATCATAGACCTGCAATTTTCTCTTAAAGTCCATGCTGCATTCTATCACATGAATTGAAGAAGAAAATGACAGCTACACCTGTTCAAGAACATGATTAAGTCAAATCTATCAATCAAGTTTACTTTCTTAACATTTTTATTTTGAATATAGGCATCAATCATATCAACAATTGTTGTGTGGGAATCAAGAGGGAGAAAAGCAGTTATGGAATTAGGATAATGGAATAGTTAGGGTATTTGAAACAGACAACTATTGTTTAGCTAGGGAAGTAGGGATTTGAAATACGTAATAACGAATTTGCAAAAGTATTCTTCTTTTGCAAATTCCTCATCGAACATAAGGATACGGAATCTCACTATGATTGATATTTCTTATAATCAACCACATAAGGCCTTGGTTGCTACGCTGGAATTAGGCTTGTGGAAATGGATATGGAATTCAATTCCATACCTTATGTGTGTTTGGTACAATTGAAGAGGCATGGAAATCATTTCCATATGGAAGCCAAATCCATAAAAATTGATGGATTTGACTTCCATGATATAACCCATGGAATTCTTCTTTTTCCCCTTTCGTTCACCGATGCTGTTCAATCCGCCAACAGTCTCCAACAATCAGCATCGCCTCCGCCATCGACCTCCCCAAACATCAACCTCACCACACAAGTGTGGTTTATTATCTTTAATCTGTAGATCTCCCCAACCATGAGTTTTGATTTTGATGACTGTTGAGAAAGATCAGAAGCACAAGATGAAGAGGATGGTCTAAGTGCGTTTTTGGGAGGTTCTTGTTCTTCATCTTCCAGCCACAAATAGCATTTTTTATCCGCAAACAATTAATGAACCTAGGTCCGAAGTTTTCCTTCACTATCATGTCTACAGCCTCCTTCAACTTCTTTTTCCTCTTGCTCCATATGTTTTTGGTTTGGATGTGGGTTAAATATTTGGCTGAAGCAAATCCATTTTCACATTTGAAAAGAAGCATGATTTTCCCTTTTGCATTATGGCTGAAGCTTGATTCATTTTCGAGCATGAGAAGAGCAATCTGAGATTTTGGATGTGTTTTTTTTTTTCACTTTTCCAGGAAAAAAATGGTACCTTTTCGCTGGAAAATAAATGGGTCTAGTGGCAACTTTTCTTGCTCAAAGCTTTGCAAAGGAGGAGAATGGAGGGGCAAATATTTTTTTAAAAATTATAAGGGCATTTTGGTCTTTTTGCATAAAAATCAGGTCTCATTTTTAAAACATACCAAATGTACTTTTAAACCTCATATCCATCTTTGTATCCATTTTTATCAAAATCAATTATGCATATCAAACAATCCCTAATATAACTAAAATACTTCTAGCATCATTAATACCTTTAAATCTGTAACAAACTTTGAAATACCATAACTAAATCCATAAAATTTCAAATGCAATGATTCAAAGTTCCGTTTAAAGCTCTTTTGATCCTCTACAAAGGAAAAATAAGTCCACTGCACAAATGAAGCGAAGATGCCTACTGTTCTTCTCTTTTTTTTTTTTTTTGGGAAAAATGTAATTTTTCCAGTTTTCTGAATCAAACATTCAAAATTAAGAACTTTAAATATACTTATCCAATTACCATGTTCTACGACTTATTTTAAAGCTTAAGATGTGCATTAAATGCTCACCAAATTTCACTTACAAAGGACATAATTAGCCTAATTTTTGGCTTACACGAAATTTGCAACTTAATCAGCAACTTAACTAAATCTTCCTTTAGCCTTTAATGCCTTATTGCCACAAAAAGCAAATTTATTTAACTTACAAATGTCTATACCTCATTCTTTCGCTACAAAATTAGTGGCAATTTCATCCTCAAACACCCCACAACATAAACCAACAAACACTCATACAAATAACCATCAATTACCATTTAATCCTTATAATATTGGAGTACTTTCATTCTCCTACAATTTACAGCAGCACCATGTTTAGTGCACCAGGATTTTCAAGTTTTAACAATATTATAAAATGGGTCCTATATCATCATTCAAACACAACCTTACCCTTTTGAGCAAAACTTGACATTACCAAACATTCCCATGCACCATTGACAACTTCATTCCTATTTCAGGAATCATACTTCTAAATAGGCGCTTTTGCCCTTTTCCTATGAAAGGTTCATTTTGAATATTAAATCAACTCCTTCCCATTAAGGTTATAACTGACCACCACAGGGCGAGGGGAAGAAAATCATTCATCTTGATTCTTTTATCATGAATCACGTCTTCAGGGCCTTTAAACACATCTCAAATGTGGTTTAAAAGTTTAATCCACTTGTTTCATATTGAAGTACCTTGAAACAGTTGGCATTTCCTTAAATTTCACCTTTAAAAATTTAACCCAACCAGTACTTGTCCTCATACATCAAAACCATACTTATATATTATATTTCATCAACATTTGGTCCATTTAACTCCTTTTAATATTGAAATATCATTCTTCATAAAATCTGGAAATTCTCCAGATTCAATGTTAACATTGAAATCATCATTTTAAAGCCTTTATGCTGATTTAATGACTTATATGCTGATCTAACAACTTATAAACAACTACTAGTCTCTAATTCACTCAGCCAACTATATGTTGCTGTCATGAAATTTCCAACTTTTAGATTCATGTTTAATCTTTCATTTTAGAGCCACTAGACATGGTTTAAACATCTAGAAGAGTTCTACAGCACTTGAAGACATTAAAATAGCAAGTTTAAATCATTTTCCAGCTTCCAAAACTTAATTTGTCAACCACACAGCTACTCCATATAAATCTGGAACTCTTACATTTCCATAACATCATTCTTCCTAAAAAAAACTTCCAGATTCAAATATATTGCTAAGCCACCATTATAATGTTTCCAAACAACCTCTTATACAAAAAATCACATATTTAGCAACCAATTACTTATCTTTCCCATTCAAAAAGTACATCAATCAACTTTTAGCACTCAAAATGTTCAGATATAGCATACTAAGATGTGGAAATCATTCCTGGTTTATGAAAACAATCCTCCTCAAGCTGAAATAAATATAGAGGCATGAAATACACATCCACAGAGCCTTATGACCCTCATCTCCAAAATTATTAGACAGTCATAACCTCGCTTACCATCCAAATGCCTCCAACTAACGCTTAACCACTTATCATAACAGTTTGATATTAGAGGCACTAAATAGAATAGAACCACAACCTACTTGAAATCATCAATAATATGATTAAAAAAACGTGTAGATGCCTTCCTTTTATGTTACTCAGCCATAAACCGAAACTTCTACACCCAACACCATTCCCCAGTTTCAGTGTCCTAATAACAGAGCAAGAAATCAACATTCTATACTCCTCACTAAACAGCTTCATTCACATAAAACCAAGCCAAAGGATTCTATTTTCAGCCAGATTGAAGCATTACGGGCTGTTTCTCTCGAAACAGTACACCCACCCTTAAAGATTTAGAAATCGAAGGAATACATAACATGCAAAGTTTGATCAAGCTTAAAGAAGCTCTAATTTTTCACACCCAGTAAGTTAATCGGTGAATCTTCACGGATTAACTCTGATCTCTCAACCTTTCTGAACTCAGAAATCCATCCCAATTGTAATCCAAAAACAGAGAGTTCGAGGAAGCTCACCTTAGTTAAAACCGAAGGTTGCATTCAACGCATCCTCATCTCCGGTGACAATTTCCAGCTGTGTCCACTTCTGAGTACTTCTCTCAACTCTCTCGGCTCCCTCTCTTTCTCGCTTCTCGTCCGAAGCGGAGTGAAACGAGAAGAGGGAGGAGAGACCAATTAAGTAAAAACGGGGTGGGGCGCGGGCGCTTGTTGTGTGGGGATGGTGAAAGAACTTTTTTATCCTTTATTTTCTATCTGGTTACTTCTCATTGTAATAAAATCCTAAAATTTCCTAAATTCAATCTTTCATATTAAACATGGATTTTTCCCTTCACTCAAAAAAAAAAAACTAGTCCACTACCCACACGGGGGATGAATAGATGACATTGTTATAATTTATAAAATGAGATTATTAAGTATCAGTTGCTTTATAGCAGTTCTTATATCACATTTCAGAACATAAAATGTTTCTGATGATAGAATGCATGGTCCCTTGCTAGCATGACAAATGCCATTAGATTTGATATTTCAATTTTCAAATAAAATCAAGGAGCAATATACAACTTACCATGTATGAAGAATGCATTGCACAAATGTCAGTGAAGTGCATAATATGGGAGGTGGCTATTGCGTATAAAAGCTAGATAAAACATTATAACATTTTAATTCGGTTAATTAATGCAACATTGAAGTGCATAAAGTCACAAAGAGTATCACTGCATGTATCTCACATGAAGCAAATGAGCGTTGCAACTCTTAGATCTGTTGTGAACAAAGTGAAATTTTTTTAGATATATCCATTTAAAAAGAATCTATTATGATGTATATATATTCATCACTAATAGAAATGAACCAATATAACATAAATATTCTTTGTAAACATTTAAGCTTCATAGCTTATGGAAGAAAAAGAAATAATCAGTAAAGGACATGTAAAACAAATGTTAAAGTGTATAATATAGTCTCTATCATAGAAACCACATTGAAGCAATAGACCAACACATGAACATAATGCAAACAATCATTCTTTTTTGACTGGATGGCTTAAATGAATTGCATAGGATAGATGCAAAGATATAGTAGCAATTTAAGTTACAATATTGCAAAAAACTTCTCTATACACAACATTGGAGGTTTTGTCCGCGGGCTATCCTTTATCATCTAGGAGTAGGATTTTTAGACATTCTCACTGTCGCATGCAAGATATTGCTACATATAGTTGACCATGTATAAAAATAGGTCGTGATAGATATAATCCAACATGAAGCAAACTTAAACCTTGGCTCTTATTAATGGTCATAGCAAAAGATAGGATCACTGGAAATTGTCTTCTGCATAGGGTAAAAAGCAAAGAAGAATCAGAGGGTCTTATGTTAAGATGTGGAATTAAAACATGCATACCTTTATGGGTTCCAGTGATGATCTCTGCTCCAATGACATGCTTCTCCAAGAGTGTTATAATGAGTCTAGTTCCATTGCATAGTCCAATGGATTTATCAATGTTGTGCATGAGCATTACTGGGATGCCCACTTTAAGTTTGATGATGTGGTTGAGTAGTCTAGACATAGTTATTATGTTTAAGAATTCAACTGTGTGGAGTTTTGTCATTAAACTGGATGCCCCTTCTTGTTTTGAGACACTATCTGCACTGAGATAGACTACTTCCCTGGTATTTTTTTTATAGAATGTAATTATTGACTTCATCTGCAGTAGATAGTGTTGCAGTTAAAATAGCCTGCTCTCTAAAATATGACCTATCCTCAATATAGGCTGTTGAGATAATGTTTTGATGATGACAAATATGTCTTTGAAATTATGTGTTAATTATCAGCTTTTCAGAAAGTCATTGAAAATCTTCGAGTTTTAATGAAATGTTTGAGAGAACTCGAGTTTCGTGTTCTAGAACTCGAGTTACAATGTTTAAAAGTGTGTTCAAAATCTCAAACTTTCAAGAGAACTCAAGTTTTGATTCGAGTTATATCAAAACTCGAGTTCTGGAAATCAAAACTCGAGTTTCGAGTGTTGAAAAAAAGTTTTAGAAATGCAAAACTTTTAAAAGAACTCGAGTCTGAATGAAAGTTGTCTCAAAACTCAAGTTCCATGTTTTAAAACTCAAGTTTCGTTCTTTGGAAGTCTTTTGAAAATCAGAACTTGCAGTGGAAACTCAAGTTATGTTGGAAGTTTTGGCAGAACTCGAGTTTCGTTTTATAGAACTCAAGTTTCGGGCTCTCAAATGACTTTGGAAAACCAAACTTCCTTCCAAAACTCGAGGTTTCAGTGGAAGTTTTGCTAGAACTCGAGTTATGTATCTCAGAACTCGAGTTTCGAAGAGAGAGAAACGAAACTCTCTTCTCAAACTCCAAGTTTAAGTGAAAGTCTCGACAAAACTCGAGTTTCAAGTTTTCAGAACTCGAGTTTCGAGCAGAGTCAAATTT